>BSSO01002733.1:0-18379 GCA_030267885.1 Mesembryanthemum crystallinum
CCCTCTCATCTTCCATCGACTGTGATTTTTGCTTGAGTGACACTCATCAAGGTTGAAGAAGCGCTATTTAAGCTTGCTGCTGATTTTGAAGCTAGGGCTTTGGGCATCTTTCTGGTTCATTTGATTTCAAGAGGTAAGAATTTAACTTTGTGCTTAATTTAAGGTTCATGCAAGTTATTTTCTGTAGTAATTGATAAAGGATGGGATTGTGGGGGAAATGTGGGTTATTTGGTGGCTGGATGTTGAAATTTTTCCTTAAAATTGCAGAAAATAAATATTTTGTGTTGTTTCTGGGGTTATTGTGTTAGAAATTGATAAACTTGGTTGATGAATGTTTATGTTCTTTCAATGGCAGCAAAATGAATGACACTATAAAGTTCAAATACCATTATGGGGGGAGAGGGAAATTGATTACTAAACCTCATATAGATTGTTTGGGTGGTTATGTTGAAAATGCCATCAATGTTATGCCAGATTAAATAGATTTTTAGTGGTTGTTTAAGCTAGCTAAAGAGATAAAAATCACTCAAAACATTAGGGAGCTGTATTTTCTTATACCCTGGACATCAATAGACAAGGGTTTGAGGAAGATTAAGGGTGATGAACAAATCATAGCTATAGGGAATTATGGGAGAGGGTAGGAATTGTGGAGTTGTTTGTTGTGCATGAAGAATGTGAGATTCATGGTGAAGTCAGTGGTAGGAAGTCCATGGAATCATGCTCTCAGGCTTGCAGTTTTCGAGATATAACCCCTCTAAATTGGCCCAAAATGAGTCCTTAGAAGTCCATGTGTGGCCATAAGGCCTAAAAGGGTGGCCCACCACTTACACAGCCCAAATAGAAAGTTCCAATCTTTATATCAGAACCCATACATGAAACCCCTATATTGAATGCATACCCCAAATACAAAGGCCCAGTCTCTACTACACAGCCCAAACAAAAGGCTCAAACCCAAAGGAAAAAAAAAAATAAATAAATAAAAATAAAAAAACAATTGAGCCCATCCCACACCTAAATCTAAGGAGTCCAAGGTCAAAGGGAATCTATGCTTCTGAAAACACAGATTCCCAACACCCTACCCCACTATCAACCATTCATCCTTTCTCCTTACCTATAAATAAACATAAAAAAAATAATTCATCCAACCTTACAGCCTACCCCACAGCCTACCCCACCACATACAAAATGTCCCACATTAGTACTGTCAATGTCTACCCTACAACCTAGATCTAAACCTACACTAGTTATTACCACACCTACCAAGTCCCACCCCAGCCTGCACTTACTCTTGTACAGTTGAGAAGGAGTCCCGAAATAAATAAATAAAAAAACCATCAAAAATACCCCCCAACCAACTGAAAATACCACCCCATAAAGTAGGGGTGAGCAGAATGATCCTGATCCGCCGATCCGATCCGATCTGTTTTTTTATCCGAAATGCGGATATCCGGTCCAAAAATAGCGGATTGGATATCTGGTCCGAAAAAAGCGGATTGGATATCCGATCCGATTTTTTTTCCAAAAATTCGAATCGGATACGGATCATGAGTTTTGAAAATCGAATATCTGGTATCCGATTCGATTTTCTTTTTAACAAAAAAAAAAATTAAAAATGTTAAAATAAAATCCTATTAACCTAACTTTAATATGACTTACTAGCCTCCATACTTCACATAGCCATTCACTGACTTTGTACCGTACCCAAAACCCACACCACCCACTCTCCGGCAACTTGCCAGCCGGTCGGCATCCACCTGTTCACTCAGCCAGCAGCTGTGCATCGAACTTGCAAGCAGCCAATACGCCACATACATCTGATTATCATAATGCATTTCCCCTCTTCCTTCTATCTCTTCTCTTGATTATTATATGCAATTTAATGGCTATTTTATCACATTTGAATGTCACTATTTCAATCTTTGTTGATCTATGGTAGATGGTTTGATTGTTTGATTTCAAAAGTCAAAATGATTTTTGAGTGCATAGTATATGCTTTTATTATTTCAAATTCAATACATGTTGAGATTTCATTTTGTATTGCTGCTTCTATGTGCAAATTAGTGTCTAATGGGCCTGGATATTTGTTTTTTTGTTTGGTGTTACTGATTAATGACCAAGGTCAAAGAAGACTAATACAGTATCACAATTAACAGTTCTATCAGTTTCAATTTTACTAATATTCACCTTCATAGGTCTGTTTTAGATTAATTAAGATATATGTAAGGTCTTTGTGAAAATCGGATCGGATTATTCGGTGATCCGATCCGAAAATTCGAATGATTCGGATCGCATCTTTAGCGATCCAAATAACCGGATATCCGGATTTTGAATCAAAAGCGGATCAGATATCCGGTTTTGCTCACCCCTACCAGAAAGTGAGGAAATTGAGGAATAACCAATTGATGATTTGTGGGAAGATAGACCTGAGAGTTTTATTCCATGGGCACAATTAATTGGGGAAGACATATGAGATGAGTCATCTGATTCAGATTATGAACCTGAGATAGAGTATCTAGGAGAGGAGGTTGATGTAGTGGAGGGAACCCTAGGTCATTCATGGACAAGAGCAATAGTGTAATAATTGAAGATGTTCGTGAAGAGGAAGATGAACCAGATATGAGGGAAGATCTAAGTGCAACTGAATCAGATATAGAAGATGAAGAGTATGCTAATGTAAGGGCTGAGGTTAATAATTGGAACAAGAAGAAGACAGAGGAGGTGCTAGATAACATACCAGTTGAGGCAGTTGAGAGTGACATAGTGGTGAATGAGGAAGAAGAAGATAGAGATGGAGAAGGCTTGAGTGGATTTGTGAGTGAATATGAGGACAGTGAAGGTGACATAGACAAAGCTGACACTGATGAAGAGCTTCAAGAAGTAAAGAAGAGGAGAGTAAAGGTGCTTGTGGTGAATGAATCAACTGATTTCAAGAAGATGCAATAGAAGCTGGGTATGAGGTTTACTAATAGAGAAAAATTCAGAGAGGCTGTCAGAAGGTATGAAGTTGCTCAGGTAAGGAACTTGACTTATTGTGTCAGTGACAATAAGAGAAGTGATAGGCTTGGTGTTTGTTGTGTTAAAGGCTGTTGTTTTTCCACGCTTATGCTTCCATGGGAGTCAAAAAGAGCTTGTACATTTGTTAAATATGTGAATAACAAACACACCTATAGTAGAAACATGAATAGCAATAGGTAGCTCAAGTCTAGGTGGATTGCAAACCAATTCTTAGAGGTTTTTAAGAGTAGACCTCATTGGCCTGCTAAGGAGATTGTTGAAGTTGTTCATACCAAGTTTGGTTTATGTTAATCAAGACATCTTTAGCTTACAAAATCAAAGCTTTGGCTCACAAAAAATTGCATGGAACAATGAAGGATCAATATGCAAAAATAGGGAGTTATCTGCATGCACTACAAACTGCAAATCCTCAATCCATATTTGAGTTGGTCAGTGACCCTACGGTAAAGACAGAGACACCTATTTTTCAAAGGCTGTTATGTTGCTTTAATGGTCTAAGTGAGGAGTTTTTGAAGAGCTACATGAAGATAATCTGTTTGGAAGGATGCTTTATCAAAACTTTCCTTGGAGGGATGGATGATTTCAATTGCAGTAGGGAGGGACTCAAATGATCAGATGTTCCATATCTGTTGGGCGGTAGTGGAGGAAGAGAATAATGATAGTTGGGAGTGGTTTCTTTGTGAGATGCAAAAGGCATTAGCAGGGGGCCATGAAAGTGGATGGATAATCATTTCTGATCACCAAAAGGTACAAAATACCATTCCCAATTCTTTGCTTTTATGTTGATTTAATGTTTGGCACAAAAAGTAACTTGATCCAATCTTGTTCATTGTAGGGCTTGATCAATGCAGTTGCAAAGATATTGCCTGAGGCTGAGCACATAAACTGTACCAGGCATATCTTTGCTAACTGGCATAAGACCTTCAAAGGTGATGAGCTCAAAGAATTGTTTTAGAGGGCTGCAAAAGCATACTGTGAGGTTGATTTCCAAGAAGCTATGCTAGAAATGAAAGAAAAATCTCCACAAGGAGTTGAAGCCTTCATAGCTCAAATCCCAAGAGTTTCCGCAGAGCATTCATCAAAACACACACTTTGCGTGATATGATTGTGAATAACATGGCTGAGACCTAGATATATCATCCATTCAAGGTCTAAGCACGTGATATTCATGTTGGAGGAAATAAGACGTGCCTTGATGCAAAGGCTAGTGATGAAAAGGAGATGGATGGAGTCCATTGATAATGAGGTGTGTCCTAGGATCCAAGAGAAGTTAGAGAAAGAAAAGAAAACATCTCGCAACGGTACACTTGTGCCATCAATAAACACCCAATTCCAAGTGAAACATGAGCTGGATGAATTGGCAATGGAGATAGAGAAATGAACATGCACATGTAGAAGGTGGCAGTTAACTGGGATCCCATGTGCTCATGGAGTTGCTTGCATTTTCTTCCTAGAGTTGAACACATAGGATTTTGTTGCTGACTATTACAAGAGAGATGCATTCTTCAGGTGCTATGGAGGCAAGATTGCACCTCTAATTGGAGAAAGGCATTGGGAAGTGTTTGATTTACCATTGGATCCTCCTCCTATTAAAATTTAACCTGGGGGACCAAAGAAGAATAGGAGAAAGGATCTACATGAGGACCCTAAGAAATCAGGCAAGCTAACAAAGCATGGATTCAAAATGACATATAGCAGATATGCAAGGAAGTTGGGCATACCAAGAGGAAGTGCACTGCAACTGATGTGCCTAAAGTTGAGTCAGCTCCTAAGAGATCAAGAGGCAGGCCAAGGAAACATGACATAGCCTCTTCCAGTGGTGTGCCACAACATGATGCTACTGCATAACCTGCTAATGGAGGGAGAAGAGAGGTACACCCAGAAGGAATGGAAGGCAGGGGGCTGGCAGTGGAGGAGGCAGACGTAGAAGGCATGGAAGGCAAAATGTAATTGTGTTTGTGTATGTTTTATGAAGGTATTAATTCAAAAAAAATTCATTAACACATTGTTATGTTTTTGGAATGTAGGTTCCAACTGGTGTAGGACTATATACAAATGAAAATGGTGTCTGGTACTTCAATGTATTAACCCCTTATGACTGTATCTTAATAGTTGGTAGCTATATTGCTTTAATTTATAAGCTAACATACATGGTTTGCATTACAGGGTACCCCATATTATTACAACTTCCTAATCAAAGCCAACACTCAACCTCCATCAGCCAGCCAATATCAAGTCAAGCCTCTATGATATGATTAGAAAGCATTGCACTTTGGTGGTTGTTCATGTATTAGGATTGCGAACCAATTGTAAGGCATGTATTTGGGTGGTTTTTTTATTTTGGATTGTAATATTGTTTATTTTGGGGTGTTTAGTTTATATTCCACTGATTTACGTGGTAATTTTGAACAATTTCCACTTCCTACTGCAATGCAATTGAAGAACAAACTTTGATTTCATTCGTTTGTTGTCAAAATAGTACAGGTGCATCCACATGGACATCAATCATTGAAAATTCTAAACCATCACCAACAACACACACACACATACAACCTATTTCTTACCCATTATAATAGCTAGCACAATTAATTACAAACACACACCAAGACACCAAAATACACATGAAAGCATTCTTCTCCGCTTATTGGCCCTACTAGCCTGAGCCTCCATCTTTTCTTTCTTCATTTTCAGCTTTGCACACTTATCAGTCAATAGTTGCTTCTCTTCTTTTGCTTTACTCATTTCTGCCCTGAATGATTCAGTCTCCTTCACAAATTCAATCTGCTATTGCCTCCATTTCTTCACCTCCATTTTTTCAGCATCATCCTCCCATAGGAAGAAATGACAATTATCAGTCTACATTCAAAACAAATTCACATTCAATCAAAATTAAACATCCTAATCACATCACTAATTCACACCCAAAAATTGATAAAATACTTTACCTTCCAAGTTTGACATCCATAAAACTTTTTCTAGGACCCTTCCTCACGATTTGCAATGTAGCTGGGAGTTCATGGTCGCATTTAAATGAAGTACAAGCACTACTTGTAAGAGAGGAGAAATTTGAACCCTCAACACAAAACCCAGGTGATATCTGGGTGGATTTACATCTAGCCATTGATGTGGACCTCGATTTTGGCTTCAAGTTCTATAGAATCAACTAATTTTAATGGGGAGAGGGGAAAGATTGGTACTCTGGGGTATTTAGGGTTGTTTCAATTTTGGGGGAGGTTCTAATGTGGGGCAGGTTTTGATTTGGGGGTGAAGGAAATAAAGGTCATAAGACCCCCAACTCTCTCATGAGATTAGAAAATAATCATTGCCACGTCAGCATTACCGTAATGCCGAGTTAGTAGAGAAGTCACTTGGACCAATATTGTTTAATGGAGATGAAAGTTGGACTACTGGTATCAATTTTCGAATTTGAGATTATTATTGTGGGACCGGTAAAAGATTGAATTATTGGTGTCAAATTTTCCTTTATACAATAATACAATCAGTTAGTAATTTTGTTTGCTGTATATATGTGTTCGAACTTCAATGTTATAAATTCATATTATTCCTTGTACTTTTCTCGTGATACGACCACACTCATTTGCGTGCACTCCAAAACTAATTCGCATTAATTCACGGATCAACAAACATAACCGGTATAGCCCCTTGAGGCGGCTAGTACCACATACATGAATTTTTTCTCAATTCAAGAAAAGATTGAATTTTCCCACCCAACCTCCATTGCATTTGAACTTGTGTGGTTCAAACATACCACGTGTCCTTCAAGGTCATGAATCTTCAACACTTAAACACATTACACATAACAGGCTGATAACTAATTGTTGTTTTCCTCATCAGTGGACCCGCCAAAAACCTCCAATTCAGGAGGAGATTCCTTAGCATCTTTTTTCCTGTTCTAATCTTCATTTCTCTCTTGTTCACTACTTTCTCAAATTCAATTTCTTAGTTTAATAAATACAGATAGCTCAGCTGAGAAGCAACCCATCAAAAACAATCCATCAAACATCTTTTTAGCAAAAAGAAACAAAAAAAAAAATCTCAGAAAAGTGAGAGAATGAGAGTTTTGAATTCTGGGTTTGAGCTAGTTGATCTTCAAAGTTCATGGAATTCTGTATACCAAACCCAAATCTCAACTTTTGTTTGCCTTAAAAATGCTAACTTTTTCTCTCCTGTCTCTGCGGCATTTGATCGATCACGTGGTGGGCGTAAAGGGATTACTCCCTGTAGATCCTCTGTTCCATCAATCCGATCGCCGGAGATTCGCCGGCCGGCTGATCGGTTCTTTCCCGGAAATGGGTCATCCTCAAATTCCCTCACTTCAACTTCAATGGCTTCGATTTCGACATTGGGAATGGAACAATCAGCTACAGAACTGGGGTTGTTTCTTGAATTGGTGCCTACCAGAATGAGAAATGCATTGGCCCATCATGAGGAAATTGAACACTTGATTGAGGTTGTTATGGATGTCGGAAGGAAGCCTCTCGCGCGGTTTCCTTCCGGTGATTGGGTCATTTCCGAGGAGCCTGTGAAGAGGGAGGATTTGGAGTATGCCATTACCAAGGTAATCCAGTTGAATTGTGATCATACTTGTTGCTTATTTGCTAGGAGATCATATCAATGGGTAGTCATAATACATACATATCTGGGTTATATGCAAGATTGATCAGAATGGAGTGTCAATTTTGATTGAATTTGTGATTGGATGAGTTACAGTTTAATCATCAATTGAGAGCCAATTGCTGTTCTATCTGTATATGTAGATTGGTGTTTCAGCTTAATGTGATTAGAATTTGGTTATTGTCATCTGTTGGTTATGAGATGTTGTGTTAGTTTGGTGGATAATAGAATTGAGAGCTTTAATCTGTGTCTTTGGAGTTTCGTGTGATTGAGAGTTGTGGAATATTAGATTGAATTTTATATGCATTAGCTTGCATTGTTCAGGTGGGTGACTTTTCTGATGACAACCGATCAGGTATCGATCGTTCGCTGCATCGTATAAGTGCTATTCGGAATCGAAAGATGCAAATAATTGGGCTTACTTGTCGAGTGGGTAGAGCGGTGTCGGGGAGTGCAGAAATCGTACGTGATTTGATTGAGGGGGGAGGATCTATTTTGGTTATAGGACCTCCTGGAGTTGGCAAAACGACCTTGATCAGGTAGTTCTTTTTGAGTGCTCTTCTCATTATTAACTGACTTCTATCTGAATTAGCAATTGTTCAATATACTTTGGTGACCTAAAAGTGCAAGGACCTGTTGTATTGTGCTCTAGAACTTCAATCCTTCCTAATCCATTGCTTTACATTGAAAGTCCAATATTATCCTGCCATGTGTGTAATGTGGTGAATCCAGTTTCTCAGAAAAACTTGAAGTATGCATCTTTGTCTCTGCAATTAGAATTTTCATGTTTTGATTTGTAAGAATGTTTTTCTCCTAGAGAGATTGCAAGGATGCTGGCAGATGAGCACAACAGACGTGTGGTCATTGTAGACACATCAAATGAGATTGGGGGTGATGGGGATGTTCCACATATGGGTATAGGCCGTGCAAGAAGGATGCAGGTTCCAAATGTCAATATGCAGCACAATGTGAGTGTTACATTGCGTGATACCTCTAATATCATTGTGCAGTATTTTGTTGTCTCTGAATCTTATACAACTTGTCTTTCAAATTTGATTAGGTGATGATTGAAGCTGTTGAAAATCACATGCCTCAGACAATTATAATTGATGAAATTGGAACAGAACTTGAAGCTTTGGCTGCCAGCACCATTGCCCAAAGGGGCGTGCAACTTGTCGGAACAGCCCATGGCATGACTATTGATAACATAATAAAGAACCCTTCTTTGCAGCTGCTTGTTGGTGGCATAGAGGTGTGGGTCAAATTAACTGCTGACAACTTTGTGGTTAAACATTATAAACTAAATCTGAGATTATTTGTGTTTGCTTTTCTAATCTGAAGAGCGTTACCCTGGGTGATGAAGAAGCGAGACGAAGAAAAGTGCAAAAGACGGTTCTTGAGAGGAAAGGTCCACCCACGTTTACATGTGCTGTTGAAATGATATCTAGAACTGAATGTCGTATTCATCACAGATTAGATGCAACAGTTGATGCTATACTTGCAGGTGTTGTATAATTTCTTCGTACCTGCATTATAAAAAAGTGCCAGCTTCAGGAATGTTGACGTATCCTTTATCTAAGTAACAGGAAAAGCTCCTCTCTTTGAGGTCCGTCAAATGGATCCTGAAGCCAAAAGCTCTGAGAAATCCAGCGAGACCCCTGAAAAACAGCAGCAACTAGTGTCTGAGTTCATTAAGCAAGAGAACAAAAGTGCGGAAATGGAGTCTGAGAAGGAAGGTCAAGATATTCCTCATCGAGCCAAGAAGAGCATGAGAGCTCTAAGAAAGAGCAGCTCACCAGTTTATGTTTACACTTACAAGGTAAGTTGATTAAAACTATGGATTTTCTTCTTATTTAATCAACGACTTTAACAGAATTTTGCTGGCAGTGACTGTTATAAAACGGAGGTTGCCTCTTTCACTCAATCTCACGTGCCTTTCATACTTGCAGAATACATTCTGTGGCTATTCAGTACTACTAGAGCCATTATACTAGTGCTGTTTTCATTGGGCTAAACATATCGGCAACTGGATTGTACTAAATAAAAGAATTTTTTGTGCGGAACCCCCTTATGAAATGGACATCTTGGAAATTAAAAACCCCTTATAAAATTTTTATTGTAGGGAACCCCTAAACAAAAGGCCTTAATGAACGCCCCTTAAGTCATTTTTCGACCAATTTAAATGAGATTTTGACCGATTTATCCTTAACCTTCAAGCATACATTTGCTTAAAATATACAATATGCACTTAAAGGATGAGGGTAGAACGGTCAAAATTTCATTTAAATTGGCTGAAAAACGACTTAAGGTATGTCCGTCATGGCAGTTTGTTTTTATAAGGGGGTTTCCCACAAAAAATCCTAAATAAAACCTCACTAATGAAATAAATATGCTGTTCTTGTTCACAGTTGGGTTTATGAAGTACTCCTAATAGAATCATGTAAGCTTTAATTGATAGCTGTTAGAGCATACAAGTATGATAGTTCTGAAAGCTTGAGAAAGGGAAAGATATGTAATTTCACCCTGCTAACATCCAACCGTGTGTTTTAGATATTGGAAGCTGATTTATTGCAAGTAGCAGAGGTAATGGGGCTTGAGGATGTAATAAATGTTACGGATGACATTGGAGCAGCAGATGCGATCCTAGCATCTAGCTCGGAGATGAACAAGAACCCCTGGATACGTGGGGTGGCTAAATTTCACCAAGTTTCTATTTTTGTCATCAAGGTAACTTTTTGTTTTAACTACCCGAAGTTGTTTTAAAGAGTAGAGATCGACTAATATGTCTCAAGCACTTCATTATGTGATACTGCAGTCAAATACCATGGCACAAATGGTTAAGGCAATCCGTATGATTCTTGGCATAGAATCCTTCGGCTCAATATCAAAGCTTCCATCAAAAGATGTACTTGACATTGAGATTGAAGATGATGCACCTGAAAGAAAACCCACTTTGGAAGAGCTTGACGCTTTGGAGGTACTAACTTGTCTTCTAAATTATATATAATATATTATTTTAATTGTTTATTAACTATGGGCTGGGCCCGAAAGGAGGATCTGGTATCATGTTCAAATTATAATTCTGGGTAACAATGAAGAATTTCTGGTTGGTCTTAGATCTAGATGCTACAGTAATAAATTACTTTGGGTAACCTCCATTGAGTTTTCTGGGTAATTTGACCTTTGTGTTCCTAAGAAGCTTGAAGATAAAATGAATTTTCAATTTAGTCCATCTGTTTAAAATTATTGCAACCTGAACGATGAGTCAGATAATGAAACCAAGTTCGGATGGCTTCTTTTGTGATTGGTATTCCCACAACAGTTGTATCTTGTATGACCATCTTTACCTCGTAATGCTCTATTTATGAACACCTTTTTCATCTTATCATCCAATAGGAAGTCCGACTTGCAATCGAGTATATCGTGATCCCAGGTGGGGAGCCAGTAGAACTTCTTCCTCGGCGTTCAGAAATAATTGCACGGCAGCTTCAGCTTGTAGAGAGTTATCAGCTAGCTGCAGAGAATTCAGGTACTGAGCTGAACCCCAGGTTGCAAATTCTTCCATCTAAATCAAAGAAGTCATCATCAAAGCTCTCCAAATATGCTGCTTCAAACGATGAGACAAGCACTAGATTACCCAACAGTGTCCAAGAAGGCACCACAGTTTCTCGGTTGCCCCTTCTGCCTGAATAGACGATATCTATATACTCCCTAATTCATGTATTCATCCTTTGTATCGTATATATTCTGTACAGCAATGTAAATTATGAATTCAATGTTTTCTAGTAGTGTATTATTTCTCATTCTTGCTCCAATGAAATTTGTAATTATTTACTCCATGAATAGCTGTAATTTAAACCATTCTCTTATGCATGAGAACCGTCTACGATCTACCCCTCTTAACCCTTTCCCTTCAAGAGACAGCTGTAGAACTTTCCCTCCAGGAGACAATATAACACTTCCAGTGTTGCTCATGTCAGCTAAAATCTGTCTCTCATTGTTTGGTAAAATTTTGAAAGTTCGTACGAAGTGGGATGTGTTTTTCAAACACAATATATAACTGTCCAACGGGATAAATCATAGATTGTTTCTTTTATCAATATATGTATTGTCTATAAAGGGATACCATATATTATCATGTCACTACACATTTAACAAGTGCCCAATGTTCGGAAAACGCGGCCTGCTTTGCCCCTCGAGCCTTGTAAAATTGTATAACTGCAATAGTCAAAGAGTCATCTTGGAGCCTTGAAGAAAGAAATGAGAGGATCATAGACAATTTTCTTAGCATTTATGGCCAAGACATAATCAGCATGAGCATAGTCTTCTATAAACTGAAGGAAAAGCTTGTCTGGATCGTGATTTTTGAGGCTGTCAAGAAGAAACTTGACATCATCGACATCAGAAAGCGCGTCCCTACCTCCATGAGCGAAGAAGAGGGGGAGGTTTTTGGGAATGTTTGTCAGGTTGTATACTGGGGGAACAGGCTGCCCATAACGAGCCATGTTCTTATCCTTGTTTTCATAGTCGTACATTGCTAGTGTCCCGTCCCTTGCCACTGTTTAAAGCATGATCAAATCTTAGGGGTCATTGTCCTTGCATGGTATGATAAGGTGATAAATGGAGTTACTGATCATATACATGTCTATTTTACCACAAGGATGTTTTAGCAAAGAGCAACATACTTTGAGCCAAATGGATCATGTTTTTGGTAGCTGTTGACTGGGGTTCATGCTCCAGGAAGGAGGGTACTGTTGACTTGCTCAGGCAGCAGTTTTCTCCTGCATGAATTGTTGTTAAGAATTTGGACAAAATCCGAATTGCATCTCAATAAGGCCTTTGAAACACCTGGTTCATGAGATAAGAAACTTGGTACCTGTAAAAGATGTCAGCAAATTAGTGCAGTCAATGCCTGGTTTCTTGCATATATCCTTCAGAAGCTTCATCACAGCATCTCTGTTCAATCAGAGAAGAGCAACGAAATAATTTACAAAAGGATCGAAGTTTATCAGCCTTCAAATGAAGAATCATACAAGTGAGAGGTACAGACTGCTCATAAACTAGGAGATTGAATGGATAAAAGGAGAAACTTATTCAAATCATTATAGTGGATCAACATATCATTTATGTGCTTGATGAAGATGATTAATAAGAACAGTTAATAACTATTTAGTTGGTGAGCTTCTGAGTTGATAGGCCTCTAAATTCTGAGGTAGCTTCATCAGCAATGAAGTACTAAAAGAAAGCATTTCAAACGTATTTCACAATGGAGAGACAAGTGGTTTCTCTTTCTCACCCTCGAGGTACAAATTGATGGAGCCCCGTCCAGTATAGAAACTGTGCAGAGGAAAAGAATGATAAAGCGTCAAAAGCATTCAGTAATAATCTAAAGTAGATGTGTAACAGAACACCACCATCCGAAATAAAAACAAAATGAAATGATGAAGAAAAAGAGAGGGGAGGAAGAAAGTAAATAATGTTTCCAGAGAAGGGTCTAAAATTGTGTTTTTACTTCGCTAATGAAGTTCTCAACAGCATCTCTTGCAAGTGGTGATGTCATTCGACTAAGGTAAGCAATTGGACTGAGCAAGCCGGCTGATTGCACCATGTCCAACAACTGTTGCTGGGAGAAGGCGGCCAAGGCTATTAAGGTTCCCTGCAAACAAAATTACCCAAGATTAACCCTGTGATAACGAAATCAATCACCAAATATTTTTTTTATATAAAATAAAAAATTAAGTGTTCACCTGGGAATGCCCAACAAAATGCAGTTTCTGTCCAGATTGAGAATACACATATTGAACCATTGCCGGATAATCATATGCCACCAGTTCATCCCAGGACCAGTCCCAATATGCCTTCACAATGAAAGCATAGTTAAATCGTACACATGCCAAAATGTAATGAAGAAAAATAAGAAAAGTTTAGGTTATGCAAGGAAACTGAAAGGATTACTGGGCCATTAGAGCTTAGTGTTGTGTGGCCAAGGCTATACTGGGTGCCACGAGAGTTGGCAATCCAGACATCGAAACCATTGTCTGCCAAAACAAATGCCAATGATTGGTCTGGCGGGTTAAGCATCCATGTAATTCCATCCTACACCCAAAATCAAGGACAAATCAAATCAAATTTAACCGTTCACTTCAACGTTTCAATACTTTGCATTCAATTCTGCAATTTAATTTTTTCCTCAAATATTACTGTTCATTCACTGCTCATTCAGTTTAATTTAGTTTAGCTCAGTTCAGTTCAAATTAACAGAGCCCAAGTGCATCAAAGAAAGGGAAAGGAAGAAAAACCAACCATTAGAACCCCATGCTGCAAAAGAACTGGTGGCCTGTTACTAGTTGCATTATCCGACAATCCTACAGGAATTCTTTGCAGGCTGAGAATGTAACCATCTTTTGTTGTCACCTGAAACTCTCCCAAGAGCATCATTTTTACCTCCAAGATTAATTCAAAGCCTAGAGAAGAGAAAGACGAACCCCAAACGAAAAAAGCAGCAGAAAAAGAGAGAATTTCCAGAGTAAAGACTAAACAGAGAATGCAGAATACCGTATGTTCTTCACAAGCATAGCCCTGTGATTCCACCACTAACTTGCAGATCCCACTACCAGAACCAGGAGCTAGTGCGAGCAACCCATCACAACTCCCACTGGAAATCAACCTCGTTCTTGTTCCAAGTGTTTGATCATAGAAGAAGAATAATAGGATTACCAAACTCAGGGTGCTAGCCATATTTATAAATGACTAACAAATATTAGCAGTTTTGTTCACTACTGAAGGATTATATATACAAGCCAGCAGCCCAGCATATAATGCATGAACAGAATCGTGCATGTGATATATACAACCATAGGACATTTTTGTCAATCAGCAGAATTGGTGGGACCAATTTATTCCCACAAACTAAACACACATTATGGGAAACTATGGATTTTCGCCCTGCCATACATTTTTTTTCTTCCTCAGTACAATGTAAACAGTATTTTTATGGTTCATTGAAGCATGTGAAGCGGCCAACATGCTTTATATTTCATATATTCAGATAGAACGCTACCACAACTCTTTCGAGACAAACCAAATAAACAATGATATAGACCATTATGTAAAGCACCACCAACAACAATGCACAAAACGAATCCTGAGGCCGACAAGGTTTCAATGTATCAAGACAAGGATGAAGCTATTAAGGGGCATGAGGCAGCCGTGGCCCCTCCTAGTGTTTATGTTTTACATATGAAAGTGTAATGAAAATCATAATTGTACCGAATTGATATTGCTATGGCCCCTGCTATAACAAGTATGAAAATTTATAAGGATGTGTTGGCCCCTTTCAATGTTATTTTCTGACTTCATCCCTGTATCAAGATATACACAATTTAATCCATAACAAATATGTAAATCATCAAACCAAAAAACCTGATAAGCTTTTTCCCGACGCAAGAGAAGCATATTATTAATAGGTAGCTACACAAAAAATCAAGTCTTAATGAGATTAGAAAATTGGGTATGGAGCAGCATTAACCTCCACATAATTGGTAACAATAACTTGGCCTTTACAGGAATGTACAATATCTAGCATGGTTTTTGTATTTCTTTGTTAGGGATCGATCTATCTTTGGGTAATGCTTCAGAACTTTTAACTGCACTTGTGGACGATTTGTCTCTCATCAACGGTATTCTGATGAACTGGAGATTTGGCTTTTTAAACTGCGGTCTCCATCTCCTGGGTTTGATCTGTCCTAGTAATTTCATTTGTTCCCTCCTGAACTTCCTATTTGCATACCATTTCCCGCCTCGCCATCCCAAGAAATACCTGCATCAGTAATGCACTGGTAAGAAATCTGACTCTAGATTCACAAACAATGAAACAGAAACTCGAGGTACAGATTTTATAATTATAGGATACAGCTGGATCTGGCACAAACCCTTCATCCCACCCTCACACTACCAATAGCACCAACTTACCAACATCAGTAGCGTGTCAAAATATGGGAGCATATAGTTCTGTTTACATGAATGTCAATGTGAGTGACAGACAAAAAGAAAAAAGGGAGAATACAAGTGAAGAAGATGTATGACAACAGCAGACAAGATCAGGAATATGTTTTGTCTTCCTCCAAAACCATGAATTAAACAGCAATGCCAATAACCACTGACAAATAGAGGAGAAAAAACCATACCCAATAACTAAAGTTGTCCCGGCAGTAGCAGCACAAGCTCCAGCACTGAAACTTCCTGTGTTTACAATCTTCTTTATTTCATCTCTTTCAATTTGGTAATTGCTTTTCATCTGCCACAATGATACCAAATTAGACAAAAATGAAATCTCAATATTTAAATAAATATACTATAGATCGAGCAAGCGAAGGAAAAAATAGTGTGTACTTGATACTTATGAAAGGGATCAAGACCAAATTCCATATTAGGTATATGGAGTTAATAGGCTCTATTCAACTCTATTGGAAACAAAAAGCTTGTCTCTTTTGCTCATCCTCTCATGCCACATAAGAACAAGGAAATATTTTTCGGAATTTCAAAGATTTAGATAAATTGTAATTTGATGCCGCTTGATGTGCAGTTGATTTCCCTTTGAGAGGGAAGAAAGTCATAATCTCTAGGTTTACAGTTCAAAATAAAAAATTAAAAAGTGACAGACAACAGTAATAAAACAGCCACGACTATAAAAGACACAACAAAGATGCTTTCCCATCCATGTCACAACTTTAGGAGACAGCTAGTGAAGCCTCCAAGGATGAATGAATATATGTTATCTTTCCCTCTAACGATCCGAAATGTGATAATAATTTCTTAAAAGAATACTTATCTG
Source organism: Mesembryanthemum crystallinum (assembly GCA_030267885.1). NCBI lineage: Eukaryota > Viridiplantae > Streptophyta > Magnoliopsida > Caryophyllales > Aizoaceae > Mesembryanthemum > Mesembryanthemum crystallinum. The sequence continues at coordinate 16,484 of BSSO01002733.1, forward strand.
CTTCATGGACATAAAACCTACCCTTCTGGCCATTTTTCCGAAGCTGGGAAGGTGCTGTTTCCTAGGGCCTCTGGATTACAATGAAATTTTCCGATGGAAGCAGTTTGGTCCCTTCAATGTTCAAAATATGAAGATCCTGATGACTTAGAGGATACAAATTTGACATATCGTGTATTCCATGGACTTTTTAGACGTGTTAACTTAGGGAGAATGTCCATGTAGTTTGGTGAAATAATTAAGAAAGAGTGCTTGCATTTTGCATATTACCAATAGGGTGCCCAGACTTATACAAAAATGTTTCATAATGAGCCCCCACCCTTGATGACATCGGCTTTTTTCTAATTAAGTTGATAACATGTGATAAGTGTAAATGATGCAAAAACTTAAATGCCCTTCTTCACAACAAGCCCCAAAGTCCCAACAGTAAGATCGAGGGCCAAGAAATCTCTAATTTTAATTTGAATCAAGATTCAACTTGTAGCACTCAAATTGTCAAATTAGATGTCACACAATCACAAACGTTCTTAATGATGACATCAAATTAACATAACACCTTCAGCGATGTATACCCTTACTGAAATGTTTTTCAAATGTATGGGTACCCTATCAACTTCAGTAACACTTTTTGAATATTATTCTCAACTTAGTGTTTTAACATATTAGGTACTATAATAATCAACAAATAAGCAGAATATCACAGACAACAATCACACTAAACTTAATGAAAATAGCTAAAAAGTAAAACATACAGCTTGTTCAATCGAATCGAGTCGTGTACTAACTCTTGTATCATGGACATGACGTAAAGAATAACCTGCATAATCAATTTATGAACCAGGGTAAACCTATATTGTACTCCAAGAATAAAGAAGAAAAGTTATTTATGGTAGAAAACAGAAAATAATTTCTTTGAGTGAAATGTCATGGAGCTTAAGGACTTTGCCATCCTCCGCACACAAAAGAATACAGATTACACATCAAAGAATATGCTAACATGACAAACATGTCAACATGAACCTTGCATTGGTTATCACTCTAACCTTCTTATCCTTCCATGTTGTACAACTTTGTACCTGACCTCAATTTTGTAGTCCTATGAGAAACACATCTTATAACACCATCAAAACCTGCTCTCATCTCTATGGCACTCACACATCAGATGAGAGGACATGTATAGATATACTGCTCCCCACCAGACCAGAAAAAGGTGTAGCCCAAGCAAGCCACCTGTGGGCTAGCGGAAAGAGAGCATGTCAATTAGGAACTCTCTTCAGATAATCAGGAGACACTTGTACAGCAGTGATAGCAGCATGATACTGTTCGAAGGAGTATAAAATAATTGGATATTACATGACTAAAGAATTTTTTTGCCCTTTTGTTTTGAAGGTTATATGAGAATGTTGGTAATACTAACTTCTAAGAAAAGTTAAATATAAGGGCTGTGCCTGTAAATAGCAGGAGATGCCCGCAGTTAGCTGAGAACACTTGTCAAAAGGTTTGACTCTTTTGCAGGGCAACAATGATCAGGTGATTAGAGCAGAGAAGTAAGAGGTGAATTGTTTATAAAATGCTATCAAACTAGGTATCTGCGAAGAGTTTCCTGTAACAATTTAAGTATCATGTTAACAAGGAGATGATTACAAATGGAGAGACGGGGAGGAGGAAGGAAAGAGGAATCTCTATCTAAAAGAAGGAATGGGAAGAAAGAGATAGACAGAGAAATCATCTTCACATTCCAAAAGAAATCAAAACAAAGTTCTTCACATGAATTATCAATGAGTATATGTTTTCCTCCCAAACTAATCCTATTTGGAGAGAGGTATTTCAGATATGAGGGGGTTCAACTCCCCTAAATCCCTCTCTCTCTCCAAAACAGGCCAGCATTATAGCAACTTG
>BSSO01002734.1:0-18378 GCA_030267885.1 Mesembryanthemum crystallinum
AAAGCGGATGTTGGTAGCACCAGCGAAAGCGGATCTTGGTAGCACCAGCTAACCCATGTGAGGGGTTGGGGTGTTACAGGCTCTCACTCACTCTTGTGTTTCCCTTAGATTGAGACTAAATTGAGTGAAGAACACTAACTACAGACCCAACTAATTGAATCTCTAGGCTTTAAGGATTTTAGAAAAGGCAAATGAATATGCCTTTGGGGATTTGAACTTGTGTGTGAGCCTAATACACCTTAGGATCAATTTGGTGTTGGCAGGGATCTTTAAAAAGCCAAGTAGACCTTCCAAATCGAGGATAAAACACACACAAATATAAACAAAGAATTGGATATAATCCAAGGTTAATTTGATGCAGCAAACACCATAAATTAACACAAAGAAATGGAACTCAAAGACTTGAATTTGCTATTTGTTATGTATTTGAAATCAGCTTTAAGCGCCATTGAGGCATGGGGAAGTATGCCCCTCCCTCAAATGGCTTTGTAAATGCTACAATGGTTAGTTCTTGGTTAATATAATCACCTGTTAACCAAAAAAAAAAAAAATGGAACTCAAAGACTCCAAGATACAGATATCACCACTCGAATTCTAAGAGGACACTAGGAAATGTAATTTCTCGAATGGATACAGCAAATGTACCACCAAAGAAGAAGAATTAGACCTCTAGACACCATAATAGAAGCCTATACTATTGATACAGATCACTAGAGAATTCTTTGAGAATAACCTCTCAAAATGGCATTCATTTTCATCATTCTTCAACTGCTTTTTACAAGGGATGTTCTAAACTATTTATAAGAAAAATAAGTGAGTTTAATTAGCATTAACAATTGGCTAATTAATCCTAAAGCATCTTTGGCCTAAGCTAAATAAAAGCTAATACAAGCTGCAATAAAGACAGAATTAAACACACATAAAACAAATATGTCACAATATAGGCTAAGGAAGCTCAAAAATACTCTGTTATTGGCTGCCATTTCACTCTGTGAGCTGCTGCTGCTGCTACTGCTGTAAACATGCAATAAGGAGGGAGTGACTCAATAGAGGTAGGAACCAATAGGTGGTGAGAGCGGGAAAGGCTAGAGTGTTGCTGGTACATAAAAGTTGGAGTAGATTTGAGAAAGAGCTGCTGCATATGCTCTTTCTTCAGCTTTAAACATTAACATGGGTCACCACCTTGCTTGCTAGTCTAATATAATCTATTACAAATGTTTGTTACACCATGTAAGACATTCATTCTAGGCTCCGAATGACTCTTAGGTTATCAGAAACCTTCAAGTTCTTGCTGTACCAAAAAATAGCTACCATTTGAGGACTTTAGAGTTGTGCTACTGCTGCTGGTTGCCTGTAGGTTGCTGCTGCTGTATTTGCTGGTTCTAGGCAACTAAGGGAGAAGTCTTCATGGTAGAGAAAGTGCCAAAGATCTTTCAAACTCGTGCAGGTGGTGGAAAGTTCAGTCTCACTTGAATTGAGCTGCTAACACATGAAACTATTAAGCAGCTTGCTTGTAACATTTAGTATCATTTGTATAGCTTGCTTCTTGGACCTGCATTTATAGATAGTTTAACTAATATAATTTATTACATTATTACAAGGTTAAATAACTTATATCAAAGCCTTCAATATCCAAAATCAACTCATATTTTAAGAACAAGGCCAAAAGCCAATTGTTCTTTGATCTACTCTTGTTGTCCTTGACTTGTCATAGCTAATTTCTTGTTGATCTCTTACTGGATTTTAATGTGATAATATCACTCATATTATCCCCTTTCTTGTCCCTTGTTGATCCATGAATTACTAAGACAAAACATGAGCACAATAGTAAAATTCCAAGTGACACAAGAAGTAGCATCACTAATGTAACTTAAAAGAATTATAGGTTTTCCTTTTAAGTTATATAGCTTTTGGTGAAGATCCATGTCAGGAATAATGGAGCTAAATTCATCAAAGTATAGGAGGTGAGAAAGCAAGGAGAATCGAAGGAGGACCAGTTGCAGCACACGCCGCCCGGGCGGCCAAGAAAGTGACCCGGGCGGGTGAGCGGACGAAGAGCAGTAGGACCTTTCGAAATTCCCGCACGAGTAGGCGGTACAGGCGCCCGGGCGGGCGAGCGCTGCAGTGGGCAGCAGCTCATTTTCGACGCGTATTCTCGGCTTGGATTTATTTCTATATTTTGTGATATATATTTTAGCTAATATTTTGGCATGTTTCCTAATGTAATTAGACTAGTTCCTAAGGTTGTTTAGAAAGGTAGGAAATCTATGTAATTAGGAAGGTTGCTTGGAGAATGAGTTAACTAAAATATAGTTTCCTAATTCTAGTGGCAGTTGGATTAAGAAGGTGGTGTGCTCCATGGAGACTCTATAAATATAGAGTTCTCATTTGTAATTGAATGTGTGCTACAAAGCCATGTAGAGTGCTCGGGTTAGAGAGCGGGAAGCCGTTGAGGCTTGGGCTAGTCACCGGGGTGGTGATGGTATTCACCATGTTTGTACTGCATTAACTCTAGTACAGAGGGAAACACATTGAGTGAGGTCGGTAGCGTAGCTATAGCCATGTGAAAGGCTTGAGTGCTTGTAACCCTGTAACCTTATTTACTAATAGTGGATTCTGTTTTTGGTCGTGTGATCGATCCCGTGATTTTTTTGCCCGGTTCTCGGATTTCCACGTTAAATCTCTTGTGTTCTTTATTTTTGTTGTTGTTTATTCTTGAACGTTATTGTCACCTGTGTTAATTCCACTGCCAAATCCCTAACAAGTGGTATCAGAGCCAAGGTAGTGATCGTGGAAATTGGATGAGCAACTTGGGTGGTTGACGAAGCACCTGTAAAGACACCATTTTTGGACTTCTACATGGTTTCGTTTGGTGATCTCTTATGAGAGGTATCTTTAACACCCCAAAGGATTTTTGAGAGTGCTCTATAGGGTTTTGTGCGTTCATTATGTTACAAGTTGATCCAAAGTTTCGATCTTTTGGTTGGATGATATTGTTGTGACTATGCCATGGAGGTAAGATGACGATTTTGGTGGAGTCAAGATGATGTCGTAGATCTTGAGAGCCTAACATGATTGGTCGGTGTTTAGGTGCTGGTGATAGGTTTAAGAGAATTAATGGGATTCGGTTCGGGTTACAACGATGGAAGGCACGGAAGAGGGTTTAATAGCTTTGGCCTTAAAACTATAAAGTGAGCAGTTTGTTAGTTTTGGCCTCAAAACTATGCCACCGAAGCCTCGGGTTTTGGTCTAGGTGGGAGTTGTAAAATATCAAGGTAAATTTCGCGTTAAAAAAAAAAACTGTGATATGTCGACTACGGGTGTGTTAGGGAATGATTCCTAGTTTGTTTTTGCTTGTGAAACAATGGGAGGGAACATTGGTGATGTCTTGACCAGGCATGGAACACGTGTAGGTAGTCATTGAAACGGGATGACTGAAGCTTCTGGGTACTGCGTGTGAAAAATCTATGCATAGTGGGGTTACTGAAACGAAAATTGGGTCAAGGTTGAATTTTCGTGGCGCAGGGTGAAGCTGACACACATGAGTGTGTGGAACCAAAGAAGACATGGTAGAAGATGGATTTTTTCGCTCGGATGGGAGCGATGAGAAACTTGTCACTTCTTTGGGTTGTCTTTGGAGTAGGTTCAAAATTGGGCTGAGGTTGGTTGTGAACCTTGGTGATAGTCATGATGAGTTGAAGACGGTGATAATGATGATCTTAATGGTGGTTTGAAGATGTTCATGGTGTTCTTCATGTTCATGGAAGATGTGAATCGAGATGGTAAGTTCTTGGTTCGGGATAAATTTATCTCCAGGTGGGAGATTGTTAGGAATAATGAAGTTAAATTCATCAAATTATAGGATGTGAGAAAGCAAGGAGAATTGAAGGAGGAGCAGTTGCAGCACACGCCACCCAGTTGGGCGAGAAAGTGACCCGGGCGAGTGAGCGGACGAAGAGCAGCAGGACCTCCCGAAATTCCCGCACGGGCGGGCGGTACAGGCGCCCGGGCGGGCGAGCACTGCAGTGAGCAGCAGCTCGTTTTTAACGCGTATTCTCGGTTGGATTTATTTCTATATTCAGTGATATATCTTTTAGCTAATATTTTGGCATGTTTCCTAATGTAATCAGACTACTTCTTAAGGTTGTTTAGAAAGGTAGGAAATCTAAGTAATTAGAAAGGTTGCTTGGAGAATGAGTTAGCTAAAATATAGTTTCCTAATTCTAGTGGGAGTTAGATTAGGAAGGTGGTGTACTCCATGGAGACTATATAAATATAGACTTCTTAGTTGTAATTGAAGGTGTGCTACAAAGCCATGTAGGGTGCTCGGGTTAGAGAGCGGGAAGCCCTTGAGGCTTGGGTTAGTCAGCGGGGTGGTGATGGTATTCACCATGTTTGTACTACGTTAACTCTAATACAGGGGGAAACACATTGAGTGAGGTGGGTAACGTAATACAGGGGGAAACACATTGAGTGAGGTAGGTAACATAGCTATAGCCATGTGAAAGGCTTGAGTGCTTGTAACACTTGTAACCCTGTAACCTTGTTTACTAATAGTGGATTCTGTTTTGGGTCGTGTGATCGATCCCGTGGTTTTTCGCCCGGATCTCGGGTTTCCACGTTAAATCTCCTGTGTTCTTTATTTTCGTTGTTGTTTATTCTTGAACGTTATTGTTACCTGTATTAATTACGCTGCCAAATCCCTAACAATCCACAACTTTCATATGCTCCATGACATGTTCTAAAACCTATAGAACAACTTCTTAGGTGGCTAGACACAAGAAGTTCCAAAAACTCCCAACATAGAAGAACCACCGATGATCTCTTGGTCTTAAATCAGCCCGTCTTGATCAATTACTTTTAGATCATTGTAACATGATTTAAGTAGATGCAAATATTGCATCAGAAACCTCGTTATATCTTAGTGTATTTTCACTAAACCTCGGTATAACTCAGTGAAATTATCTCTTGTTTAAAAGAGTGTGAAGAATGATCAAGAGTGGAAAGAGAGAATACATGGTAATTTTTTTTTCATGCTAACAACTAGTCAAGTTTAACATCGCCAATGATTTATCGACCGAAGCTAAAACGGTTAGTTCAAGATATGTACGTATTCACCACATTGCATACTATGACTACATGGTATGCGCTAAAATCAATTAGGTCCCTATTTAATTAAATTATTTGTTAAAGTTTCCTTGTTATTCAACTTTTAAATAGTAGTTAAAATTCTAATTTAATTCACAAACAACCAGCCAAGTTCGAAACAACATATCGAATAAACCCAAATTAATTCATTCAAATTACGAAAATTTTATGGGGTCACCCCTGTAGTTTACACCTTTTGTCAGAGCATACAAGGAAGTTGGTGAAGAACAAAGAGTACCCTCATCGTTTGAAATAAATGCACATCGCATGCAAATGATTGGACGATCGTCAACTTTAGCGTTAAGTGGCATGGGAAATGTCCATTGTACCCCCGCTCCCGTCTGGAGGGAAAAATACATTTTCTCACACAATTCTCTCACAGTACCTCACCATCTCTCCTCTTTCTTTTCTTAAGTAAGGGTTTTAACGCAATACAGGAAAACCCTAGAATTTTCACCTTTACCACGAAATCAAAGCTTTGATCTAGGTATAATTCGCATTGGTGGGTGAAATCGAGAAGGTTAAATCTACAATCTGCTTGTTTGAGCTATGATGGGGCTCGGATTTGGCTCAAGTTGGAGACTTTGAAGGTAAAATTCAAAATTTTCATTCACTGCTCTGTTTTACTCAAAATCCGAACTTGACGAATAGAATATAAGCTGGAAAATGTGTTTTTTTGTTGATTTTGGTATGCATGTGTACAAGGGTATCTTTTGATGTTCTTTTTGTTAACTACTCCCTCCGTCCCCTATTTAGCGTTTAAAAACCTCAAATATTTTGTCCCTTTTTAGCTTTTAAAACCCAAAAATCACCAATGCTTCCCTATAATACCCCCAACTAACTCACTAATACAATAAAAAATCTTACTTTCTCTCTCCAATCAAATTACTTTTCAGATTTTTTAGCCTCTCTCAATCAATATCTCTCTCTATTAATTTATTCTCTCACACTAATGTCTATATCTAATTTTGTAATGTAGCACATGGGTTCTCCTACAAGGGCGAAATAGACCAAAAAGCATCTCCTTAAACTTTACCCCATATCGGTTTCTAAAAGCTCAATAGGGGACGGAGGGAGTATTATACATGGTCTATATAATCTATATCTATATAATAATTAGTTTAAAACACAATGATTCAACCAGAGCCCGACACGCCAGCATGGCATGTCAGCATTTGATACTGCCACATATATGTTGACATGTCACATGCATTGTCATGTAAGCACCACATTCATCTTCTCAATTTTAAAAATAATAAAAATCATAGCTAAGATGATTCGAACTCCAAATCTTTGAGTTTCAATACTAACTCTTTACCAACTACTCCAACATTCATATATGCTATTTTTATGTGAACTATTTATGATATGACATTAAATATCTTTATTTAACACATTTTGATTCAATTTTTAATAATGTTATATCAAAGAACTTTCAAAGTAAAATAAACGAAGACCTATCAAATTCACTTGGTAAGGAATTGTAGTTCTAATAGAAAAATAGCTCACCCATTTTATTTTATTTTTCCTAAAAGGACATCAAGAAAGATTATAGTATTTGAAAGCTTCATGAAGTTATTGAAGAAAATTCGAGTTAAGAAGTAAGAGGGAGATATCCTATGTTTTATGAGTGTGTTAAAGAAAGTTATTGTTTTCAGGGAGTTATTGAAAATTATTCAAAGAAAGAAATCATGAAAGTTATTTTATTTGAAAGCAAGCAACTTCTTAAAAAAATATTGAATTGTGTTTGAGTTGAAAAGATAAGAAGGCGTTTCTTGCGCTTGTTTATAATCTTTTTATGATATTAACTAAATAAAAGAAGTATACTTTTGTTATACAAGTATGATAAGAAAGTTGTGATTTTAAGTTCAGTTTTTGATACAAGTAAAGTGAAAGTTCAAGCCACTGATATTTATTGATAAAAGACGGCACTTTTGATAGTTTAGGAACCATTAGGTACTATAGTTGAGTAAGTGAGATGTCTTACTTGAGTTACGGTCCCCATATGTGGCCATGTCACCTATATGTGGACATTGTCCCTCAGATGTGAACAGTAATACTATCCCCCAGATGTGGCTAACGACCCCCATATGTGGTCAAGAGTTTAAATACCCATGGTTGCTGATAGCCCCGCAAGTGTACGGGATTATCGAAGTAGCAATAAAATATCGATCCACTGGGAGCAATGATTTCAACTCAAGTACCAAATTTTATATATTTGTCTGCCTAGGAAATCCTATCAGGGTTGATTTTGTGGAATTATCTAATGAACACATCTTAATTATTTAATAGAAACAAGCAAAGAGGAGAAATTTAGGATTGATTTCACATAGTTGAACTGCTTGATGCAAACGATAGGAAAACTAACATGATAACAATTTTCATCAAGCATACCAATACTCACTTGTCACAACAATTTTCATCAAACATACCAATACTCACTTATCACAACATCAAGCAATTCAAATACCTACATCAACTTTAGGGAATTAGCTACTCATGGTAAGATGAACAACTAAACAATCCAAACTCATACTAGAAATCATGAATTGAAAAATTAGAAGTTAGAAAAAGGGGAAAGTAAAAGTAAAAGTAGAGAAGAGAGATTAAACCAAAAGATTCTTTAATATAAAGTGCTTCAAAAATTAATGAACGATCTTGAACGATTTGTATAAAACGATAACTTTAATCTAAAACCGCTATAACCTAAACTAATTCTAGTCTAGAAAGCATAGAAATGGAGATGAAGTTGGATGGTGTAGCCTTAAGATTAGAAGCCCTTTCATAACCTCCAAAATCAGTAGAAGAAGCCCAAAAGTCCCCCCAAAGAAAGGGAAAGGGCTGCATAAATCACGTTCTCGGCGTCCATGGCATGGTCGTGTCATTTTTGTGAATGAATGGACCCGGTCGTGCTCTATGGAAGATTGCACAAAGTGGATATTCTGCCCCAGGTGGCACGGTCGTGCCACTTTTAAGCATGGATGGAGCACGGTCGTGCTCAATGTAGTTATTGGACACTTTAACTTTCTTCTCTTCTTCGTCTCTCAGTGCTTGATAGCCTTTTTGTTACTTCCTCAAAAGAAATGGTCCAACCATAAACTCGATCCAAATACACTCCATGGGTTCTTTGAACTCCTCAAAATTGCAAAAATCTAGAAACATACCCAAATAGCGTTCTGGATAAACGATAAAGGCTAAAACTGTAACACCCCAAATTTCTAATTTAAATAATAAAATCATTTTTATGTTTTCAAAATGCTTTTAAATTAAAAGTAACTTGGGGTATTACCGCCACATTTATTCAAAAGAGAATAAATGCAAGGCTAAAGAATTAGCTAAGAGAAAATCATCTATTTATTAACCAAATTGTCTAATTGTTATCTAAATGGGTTAAACAAATTAAACAATTCTAAAATCCTAAAGGTATTAACCAAAATAAGTGTCTTAGTAATTCTATTACAAAAATCTCCCATATAGTCGTCTCGTTAAACCGGCGACCTCACCAAGTAACAACATCACCTGAAAACATAAAGTAGAAAAGAAAACAAAACACAAAAGAAACAAAGTCAGGGAAACCGAGTAAGCAATATCCTACCCCGTAAAACACTTTCGAAAACACCTACCTTTATTTTGAAAAAAAAAAATCATTGAAAACATCTGCACGCACAATTAGTCAAGCACACGCACACAATCAATCTGTTTTATTAAGTCTTGTTTAAGGGTGATCGATCACACTCACATAAGTTTACACATAGAGCCGTCTTTAATTAATCAATGAGAGGTAAGAGAGCAAGAGTAGACCGAGTGTGAAACTCACGCCGCCTACCCCAAATACATCATTCGGCTATCGCCTTAATATATATCTCTTGGCCATATCAAATCTAGAGTGTGCACACCCCCTTTTGTAGCCCAAAGTCTAAGGTCACTAACTAGAGGATAATAACGGGGAATCAACCATCCCATAGCAACAACCATCGTTATGCCCCCTACATAAATAATCAAAGCAGGGAATCAACCATCCCATGGCATTGGATCATCCAAATCTCCCTTACAAGGCTTCGTTTACTCCTAGGGGTACCAACTAGGAGTCTTACCCTCATTTAGTTCATTTTAACACATAGCACATAATTTATTTGTTTATAAACCATTCAATTAACCAAAGGCCATAACTTTAAATGACCCAATAATCATATTTCTCAACTTAGACCTCTTGTGTAATTCATACATACAACCATACAAATTGATCATTTATCACGATATTTCATGAATTTCATAAACTCAATATTCACGCACTTATTCTCATCAAAATCATATTAATAACTAAATCCAATTGATGCTCGAAACAAATTCTTATTATAACAAATCATAAATTAATCGATAATTCATATTCATATAATATAAATAATATAATTCACAAGTATCTCTAATCATGATCATACACACAATTTCACATAAATTATTTTATGTATAATCCCTAAATAACTAGCACATGGAAATACGTTTACGGGGTTTAGGAAGAAGGTAGACATATTTGCTTACCTCATCGATCTATTACTCAAAAACCCTCAGCGAAAATTCAAAGTATTCACAAAACAAAATACATCTTCAAAACGCACCGAAAAATGAACGGCTTCATGGGAAACCAAAATACGTTAAATCTGTGTGAAAATTTATGAGAATATTATAAACATGTAAATATGTGTTTTGAACATTGGAGATCGTATTTGGAAGAGTACCCAATAAGAAATTAGAAAAAGAAGTGGACGAAATCTTATCTCGCAGAGAAACTGCGCAGCCAAAATAAACTAATTTGATGAAGGGTCAAACGGTATCGGAATTGAACGAAATTTTAGGTACATTCGCCATACACATGGTAGTTTTAATCCAACGGTCAGAACTTGATTTTGAGTCTGTTAGAGAGAGAACCGAATTTTTATTTTGGCATTCTTTGCACAGGACTTAATGAATAAAGAAGGAGAGGGAAGATGAGTATGGTGGCAGTGGTGCTTGTGAAATTGAAAGGGAGAGATAGAGAGTTCTGTGATGGTGATGGAGGAGAATCAAAGAAGGGAGATAAGGGAGATGGGTGAGATGTAGAGTGGGGATGGTGTGTGGGGGTTTAAACAAACAAAAGGGTTTTCACCTTATAAACTTACACAATGCCTAAATAAAGAAATACAAACCTCAAATGCAGAAAGTATATTTCCCATAATATTTTAGAGAAAGCAAGTAAAATTAATATATAACTATCTAAAATAAAATATTATTTTTCAAATTAACTTGGTAACAAGTCAATCAACTTTAGTGACAAAATAATTAATTTTAGTAATAAGATATTTAATATTAGTAACAAAATAAATCAAATAAATATTTAAAAATCAAAATCAAAGAACGTTCCTTTATAAATAAATAAACTATACTTTTTTAATAATTAAGAAAATAGACGGGGTATTACATCCTTCCCCACTTAAACAAATTTTCGTCCTCGAAAATAATAAAATCATTTTCTAAAAATAAGAAAATACATAGGGTATTACAAAAACTCAGTAAAGTCGATGTAACTCACTAAGATCCAAGTCGGATAAGGGAAATAAAATGGGAAATTATGCACAAATTACGCGCTCATCAAATTCCCCCAAGTTTAAGTATTTGCTTGTCACCAAGCAAAAGTATCAGTAAAAACCAAGGGGAAAAGAACAACAAGAGATCACCTTCTCAGATTTGTTTTTGACAGTAACATCATGTTTTAAAAGAGAAAACCCAAACAAGTATGCAAGTATCTCATCAACTATTCATACCCCATAACACCTCATGTAAATGTGATACAAAATCATTCAAAACATACCACACGACCCACCTTCTAACATAGCATAGCCAAGCAAAATAGACCCTCACTCCAGGATTGTGAAACCTCGCACTCATATGTTTAGCAATGTCAAAGTAAGGGAGTTTTACTCAATACTCATCTCAAAAGTCAAAATCTACCATAGGCTCACTTATTATCTCACATCTCCTTCGCGAGAGGACAATTGCACGAACGAGTCAAAAGGACTTGCGAGGTTGTAATTCAAGGCTTTGGGGTGAAGGATAAGGCAAATCTGTTTGGTGATGTGGCTAAGAAGTCATGGGACTAGTGGAGCAAAAATCATCAACACACCTTATAACTATCAAGGAAACCGACGAATAACATCCAACTAGTAAGAAAAAATAACTCCAAACAACAACTCAAGGGCCTATAATCTCACCAAATCATGATGCACTTTCTGTATTAAACCTCTTATTCTCTTCTTCTTTTTTTCTTTAATTTTTTTTTTGGTTTGTTTCTCGTTTTTTTTCTTTTTAGAGACAATTTTTTTTACTTATGAAACTCAACCATTATACACAAGATACACTAAAGCCGAACGGAATTATGAATGATAACAACAAACGTCAAACTCCTACTCAGACCATCGACACTCCATAGCCCCATGATAAAGGTTTAACTTGGTTAATCCGGCTGAAGGGTTGTAATGTGGGTTACAGCATAGAATGGCTTAAAGCTCAAATGGGTTGACAAAATGGGAATCAATGCTCTGTTAGGTTTATTTGGTTAAATGTGAGCTGAAAATCCAAAGAATGCCTAAATCATTCTCGTTCATATATTGTCAATGGGGACTTAAGGGAGCAAAGAGAACCAAGTCCTCTCCAGGGAGGTTCACAAACCACCGCTCAAACTGAGTTCTAGAGAGCAACGACTTTAAAATAGTTTCACACAACAAAGACCAAATGGATCGAAGTAATGTACGATCATAGGCTCAAAACTCACGGGTCAAATTGGACTATTTCACTTGGCTAAACCACATCAAAAGGTAACAATCAAGAATACCACAAACCCAATGGATCAAACAAACATTCATGATATGGGATTTTAGAATCAATGATCAAATGCACACAAGTTGGGTCAAAACTAACGATTTTTTCACAAAAAACACAACTATCATCATTGAAGGATCACTTCTCTGATCTTTTCATTTTTGTTTTTTTGGATTTTTCAACTTTTTGATTTTTTTGGATTTTTTTTTCAAATGCATGCGATATTTATAATAACCTATATGCAAATGTTAGACAAAAATAAAGATGCACCTACCATGAGACTATATGCAGATGCAATGATCTAGAACGCAACAACTAAATATGCACGCATATACAATGAAGAATCACCTCCCCCCAAGCCTTTCATGCACATTGTCCTCAATGTGGTAGGAGAACAACATCAAAGGAAAGGGAAAGAAGAGAAAGAGAGATTTATTACGAGGCTCCACCATTAGGTGGGGGTGGATTCTTTTTGTTATTCATTCAACATCTCCTTGGATCGATCAGCATATGAGGCCAAACCTCATAGCAATTTGTCATAACCACTTGAACACATCTCATTAAGACATAAATAAGAAACCATTAACACAAAATTATAGAAAAAAATTAAATAATTTCTTGAACTTGTCAAATGCCCTTGAAAAGTCAAAAGAATGAGAAGGGTAAGCTTCACGTCCAATCAACTTAAGGTCATCCCAATGGGGTCTCCTTAGGTATTTTACTCTTGATTTATCATCAACCCAATGAGCACGAGAACTATGGATCACATTGGAGAAGAGATCATATTAATGCATTCGGTGGAGAATGAATCATGGTGCTCAATATCACAAAATGTGTTCTACATCGACTCATCAACAACCTTGTTCTTATGACAGTCTCTATATGAAGACAAACGAGCCCCTAGAACTAATTGAGAAGCAACTCATCAACATTGGTGGCAAGTGACATTAAAGATTCATGCACTTCTTGATTGACCTTTTGTTGAACCATAATGAATTGCTCACAAAGAGATTCCAAATTTGATGTGGGCGGATAAGGGAGCTACGGAGTTTGGTCTTCTCCATATAAGAGATTGGAATTGTCCCAAGTACCATGACTGTAGTCTATTAGAGCAAGAATCAAAATGATTACCTTGGTAAATGGTGTCATTATGGGTAGCTTGTTCATGGTTAAAATATGCATTCATATCATAGCAACCATATCCATTCCAACCACACGAACCATTAGAAACATCATATTCATTTACATTCATATAACCATAATATTGAAAACCGCTATCATGATTATAAGCATAGGAATTTGGATAGTAATCTCTACAACTCATTTCACTACTACAGAAAACGCATTCTACGTCAGTTACTTTTGCGGTTCTACGTCGGTTTAAAAAATAACGTATTGACAGCTACACAAAGATATTTTTAATTAACATATGCACTCACATCTAAAACAACATAACTTTGATTAAAATTACAACTCATGCAATCCCGAACTTCTCTTGCAAAGTTACAACACTAGAATTTCCTTTTCACCTCCCTACCCTGCTTCATCATCCATCATATCCTTCCAAGTAGGCTACGCTATACCCAACACTCAAAATTTTTTTTCACCTCCCTACTCTGCTTCATCATATCCATCATATCCTTCAAGTAGGCTATACCCAGACTTCTCGGTCCCCTCCGAATACCTACATCAAATGGAAACAATGAGAAAATATTAAATGCTATTGTATTATATATTGAACTTATACCAAAACAGAGGCACTAGGAATGGGGCATCAATACCAATATCATCCAAGATAACATCTAAGCTTTATTTTCACTTGACAATCACCATGGATAGATAATAAAATGCTATATGGTTTCTCTGTTTAATTATCTCAAAGGAACGAATCTCATAATTTTGCCTTATGATCCCTAAATTACAAGAACTTGTTCTACAATAATATACTTTGGAAAAAAAGGGCACAAGAAACAAATATGTAGGTAAACCCATAATGTTCATGAGACTATGGAAGTAACAGACCTGTGACAGAGCTACACAAATGGGGTGTTTCCTCCCAACATCCACCCACCCGAAAAACCCAAACAAGAATCCCATTTCATGATAAAATTACCATCTTTTACATAAATGATAATAAGAAATTAAATTAGAAAGCCATAAATCACAAACCCACAACAGAGACAATAACACAAACAAACTGCACACAAGATGTTCGACGAAATACATGACTGAACTTGAGCGGATGCTGCTCGCCGAGAAGTTATAGATTGCCACTAACAAACGCCAGAAGAGCATCGGGTGAAGTAGTATTTATCAAATTTGGCTCACTAGCATTTACATCTCAAGCTAGGATGCCACATTCCATTTGCAGCAAAGTTATCACCAATTACCATCCACACCTGAGTATAAGATACAATCTTTTATTCATTTGGATGAATTGTTCTAGAACATGCAACTCTGCAAACAAGTAGAACTCCAACACAAACACAACACAAGTGGTACAATCCAAATGTAAGGTTAAGGGAGCTAGAGAGTTGGGCACTCTCATAAATATATGTCAACGACTCATANTATATATATATATATATATATATATATATATGTAAGTGGAAAGTCCTAGGTTCTTTTCCATATTGAGGGATTCAAACTAGCTCATAAAGACTTATATATATGGAGGAGTTTTAGTTGTGTCTAATGTGGAGATTAGCCAATCCTTTACCCATAGAAAATATTGCAATTATTATATGGTTTTCATTTATGTCCCTGTTCAAAATTACTAGAAAAGGCAAGATCACCCACTTCTTTCTTCTGAAAATATATAAGCTGAAAGTTACTAATTATATCCACCAACCTCAGTGTAATTTACCAAAAGACATCCACATGTCTCTTTACAGTACATCCATCACTCAAGAATTGAAGAAACATATTTAAAACTCCAATAAGAAATCTCATGAGATTGAAGTGTTGAAAAAAAAAGAAAAAAAAAGAAGAAGAAGAAGAACAGAATTCAATTCTGATTGTTCTATATATATTGAAAATAGAATTAAACATATATTGGAAAGATTGAATTCTGTTATGTACTAACTACTAATTATTAGTTAACTACAACTAAAAGTTATTGACTTGAGTATAACTTTAAATATCAAATGAATAAAATAGTTTGTACCTTCTCAATAGATATGTGCAAAGTATAACTTTATTGACTTGACTTGTTTCAGACCTCACCTTAATCTAATTACCCACCCAGTAACTCTATATCAGCATCAGTAGTGCATTATATCCTAGCAAATAATAGAGAAATACCATCATACCAGTACCACCAAGCATAGGTGCATTATATTCTAGAAAAAACGAGATCAAAACCATCATACTAGTACCGTCAACATTAGTGTATTACATCCTAGCAAATAACAAAGATCAATACCATCATACTAGTAGCATCAACAGCCTTAAGAGAGATTTCCATCTTATAAAAAAGCATTTCTAAGAAGAGGGAAAAGTGTACCAGAAGGAGCAACACACCTCAGCAAAATAACATGCAAAACACTATCTGAAATTCAAACATTTTACTTCATAAGAATAACAAGCACCAGTTGAAGCGCTTATACAACTTGTGAGCAAGCAGGCAACAAAAATTGAAGCTAGAAAGAATCGAGAAAAGAGTTTAGGCATACTTAACAACTTGGAGCAACAACGAACATAAAGCTCATTTCTTTCTTTCCTCGTCTACATTTTTAAGAACAATGGACACACAAACAGATGGCATAATAAGAATAGTGTGTGCTGAAGAACATACGAAAACATATCAAGTGTCCAGGTATAGACATCATACCTCTCACCAGCACACTCCAAGTTCCAACCTTCACCATTGGCTGATCCGCTAGCCCCTTGCAATTAATTTGCAGAAGTAGAATACCACATCACATTTACAGAACAAAGAAATATACAAGTTCTAAAGCAACAAAGTTCACATACAGAGATAACACCCAACACTTCCTATCTCCAAACTTTTCAAAGCTAAACCATAGCATCACTCATAACCTAATGCGTAAAAAAAACAAGAGTCTGACTTCATAAGCATAACGAAAAGATAGAACATGCCTCAAATAACACAAATGCCCTGCAAATTGAGAAACTTGTAAGATTTCAGACTCCTACCTGAGGCCAAAAGTCAGTTTCCCAACACAAATGAAATGTAGTCTTTCAATTGAAAACCCTAATTTCTAACCAAATTTAAATTGCACAATAACAAATGAAAAAATCGAAAGAATAGCAAAATAGGGATGGAAATTTAGGAAGTTGCAAAATAAACCTGTGTCGAGTAGACTTCTTTTGGGCGATTTCAACCAAAATCACTAGCTCCAAGGGTATTCAAAATTAGATCTGAAAGGGTTGCAAATCTCAGCATACCAAAATTGTAATATCGCCGCAAGCATTCGCAAAGATCCAATAGTCGAAAACCCTAACCACTGCTAGGCTTCGCGACTTCCCACCTGTCGAAAACGCTTTTCACCGGCCGACAACCCAAACTTATGGTGAATGCAAGCTGAGAGAAGAGAGAGAGATGGTCTCTCTTTGAGAGCGGGACATGAATGAGAAGCAAGAGAGAGATGGGAAAATAAACAGGCTCTACTTTTTTTTTCAGAAAAAAAAAAATTAAATAAATGCAACGTCGGTTTTAATAACAACAGACATAGAAAAGAACTTTATTACTTCGGTTTTCTCTAAAACCGACGTAAACAAGAGTGTACTACGCCAGTTTTCAGAAAACAGTGTAAAAACATTCTATTTATTTACAAAAATGCCACCGCCTTGCTTTTTGCATCACTTTTCAGAAAACCGACGTTAAATAGGCGACGTAGGATCTCATTTTTGTAATAGTGTTTGATCCCAACATATTGACATTAGAAAGAGAAAAAACAAAAACAAAAGTCTAGTCTAGACAATTCTTGTCAAATTCACTATTGAAACAAACGTTGCTCCCTAACAACGACGCCAAAATCTTGATAGCCTCGCAAGTGTAAGGGATTATCGAAGTAGCATTAAAATATTATCCACATGAAGCAATGGTTTCAAGTACCAAATTCTATAAATTCATCTATCTAGGAAATCCAATCAGGGTTGATTTTGTGTCAAATATATAATGAACGCAACTAAAGTATTTTACTAGAAACAAGCAAAGAGGAGAAATCCAGGGTTGATTTCACATAGTTGAATTGCTTGATGCAAACGATAGGAAAACTAGTATGACAATGTCAATTGTTGCAAGGACGGAAACATGCATCCTAAAACCTTCTGTCGAAGAATTAAACACACCTTCATCCAAATCGGCCACCATCCAAACACGCACCCAAGCACAACAAAACAAACACACACCCAAGCAAGCACCACAAATAAAACACAAACCCAAACACTCACCAAGTACCCAAGCTCAAGCACTCATTATCATCCTCCAAGGATCAAGATCTTGCCAAGATCATATTCAAGCCAAAAGTGTTCTAATCAAGGGAGCTATCCTGAGGGCACATTACTTCGGTGATAATCTCTATTAATCTCTTTCTTAATTTCTTATTCTATTTTATTATTTATTTTCTTGGTATTGTCTCTATCAAGAATAGCTCTTAAATAATATCAATCATGTGATTTGTTGGCTTGATTCCTTGAGATTTAAATGAACCCGGCACTAAACTAACCTCATGTTTACTTGTTTAAACATCACCTTACAAATCATGCTCACTAAATTTATTATTTTTGATGCGTAGCAGTTTGAACAAGCACTAGTACAAAACGTATCATGTGCAACACTTAATATGCGACGGTTCATCAGTTAACCGTCGCATATTAGGTCATAGGCGACGGTTCTAATGAAAAACCGTCGCATATCATGTACAGTATTACTGAAAATGGTTATACACGACGGTTCATTAGAAAAACCGTCGCTTATGATCCATTTTGAGCGACGGTTGGTAGGGAACCGTCGTGTATTACGGGTTAAAATAAAAAATAAAAAAATAAAAAAATGAACCTTTCAATTTTCAGGACACGCTCAAACCCCTCACTTTCTCTTTCCCTCTCTCTGTATCCCCTTCTCACTCTCTCTCTCTTACCCCTTCTCACTGCTGTTTCTTCGATCTCACTGCTGCGCGATCCCTCACCGACGTTCACCAACAGTAGAAGTTATCGCCTGTTCGACCCACTGCCTATCACGGCCGACCGAAGAAGTATCGTCATCTTTGCTCACCTGCCCCTCTCTCCATTGACGCAACTTAGATCTGGTAATTTCCCCTTCTCCCTCCTCTTCTTCTTCCCTATGAAATTAGGGTTTGAGAAAATTATGTTCAATTAAGGCTTGTTTATACTATCTTTTGTGAAATTGAT
>BSSO01002735.1:0-18377 GCA_030267885.1 Mesembryanthemum crystallinum
AAGTACTTAGTCAAATGATAAATCAGAATATTGCGTCATTAATTCTATTTCTATACAGGCATTGAATGTACAGCAAGGAAGATCTGATGTTCATGTACGAATATCAATAAGATGTTGATTGCACGAATGGCCCGTAACTAAAGGTACTACATATGTATAATGTGGAGCTAGCATGTGTCGTGACCAAACTAATGCGTCATCAATATATATACCACAACACATTCATGTACAACAAATTCTCCTTGAAAAGATACTCATGAATATTCTACAAGCATTAAAAACTATACTTGCATATGAAATAGTTTCTTGTTGGGAGACAATTCCATTGTTCCAAATGTCTTCATTTTTGTGGGGACAATATCATCGTGATCTTGAGGATCACGAACATCACGAACCCTCTCCCTGTATCTGTTTGCCACAATAAACAAAGCTTAGGTCGAATTTTGGTAAATCAAGTTGAGTCATGGTCATACCAATACAAATTGGCAAAAAGCCTGACCATGCTTGAAAAAAACGAGAAGAAAAAGAAAGTTATAGAAAGGAACATTGATCAATCTTAACCTACCTTGTTGCTGGATTAGTTTGTCTTGTAAGTGTTGTAGCCAGCTCTACTTTAAGTGATTTGGAGTTGGATTCAAAACGTGTTTTCTTCAACTATCTAATGTTTAGAAGCTAATCAAAAACGGGTTTGGTTTGGACACGTGTCTGACTTGGTGTATTGTTATTGTTCATAAAACGGGTTACAAGCGGGTTTGAACTAGGCTAATAGATCAAATTGAGTACTTATGAATTCAGAAAAATACTTCATTTGCTCGTTTTTCAGGCCGAACGAACGAGCCTAATGCATCGACCTATCTATGCCGAAACAAGTCAAACAACCAAGTCCAATAGATAGACTGATAGACATAAAGTAGTTCACACCTTGAGCCGAGGGGAGTAGTGGGTGGTAATTGGTAAAGAGTATAAAGACTAACGACCTAAAAACCTAAACAGGAAACAAGGAGAAAAAGAGAATACTTTTGTTGGGTGCATACCTCAGTAACACGCAACCAACAAAAACCCAACAACATATTATTGTTTCAACATTTTTACCCTTCCATTTGTTTTTTCTGCAAGCCAACTATAAAAGCCACTAACTGTCAACTCTAAGCAACTGCCTCCCCACTTTCTCCCTTTCCTCCCCCATTATCATGTCACCCAGCAGAACCCCTCTTCATCTCCGTCAAAGGGCCGGCCGGCTTCTCCGGCAGACCCCACCGGAAAGTCCACGCAAATCGAGGCCGTCGCCGAAACCCATCCAGATAATCCACAGAAGCTCGTCAGAGCCCCAGTTTTTTCCGGCCACCGGCGACGGCGATGACGCCGGCGTTGATCGCCGGAGCCCGGATTCCGGCAAAGGGGGATGGTTTGGCCGGTTGCACACGTTTAACGACATCTTCTTATCTCCGTCGGCCTCTCCCCTTAATCCATGTAATGTATGTATCCTTCAATCTTTACTCTGTTCCTTTCTCTCTCTCTCTTTGACTCTGTTTGCGTGTTCCTATTCATTTTTATTTTTATTTTTATTTGTTTTTGTTTATTGTGACCTATTCCAATTTGTTGGTGACACAATAATTGATTGTTTGATGGAGTAATAAGCATAAAAGTCGATGCAATGCATATTCATATGAGAATCTAATTTGATTGAATGTATTTAATGTCTCAGTTTTAACTATTTGGTCAAAATCTTAAAATAGGGAGTAGTTCATTTTTTTTCCAACCATTTTGTACTTTTTACATGGAAAGCTGTCTAATTTAACTTGTGAATTTAACCTCCTATAATGAAGTCACTCTTCCTATGAGAAACTGAGAATTGTTTTGTAGTGTATAGTAAGTACTTGGTAAATTGCAACTATAAAGAGTAAAATATTCAATGGTAGTACGTCATTCTCTTTTATGTACCCATCATTTTCCGTTTTTGAGCACACAAATAAGTGCAAAACGGGTTTGAAACTTTGAATTCAAGCTACTAGTACCACACTTAAGAAATTTTACTGACTTGACATTTGAGTGCCCACCAATATTACCACTAATTACTATACATATATTATACAGTATATCTATAGTGACTCGGGATACATTTCTTCTATATAAAAGAGAGAATTTTGTGGGGGAATCGAATATGCTTTCCCTTGGTATCAGTGTCTCTATTTATAACAAAATGACAGCAAACAGGACTTGAAGAACAACAAACAGCTTGTTACACAACAAACCCAGAAATAAGGGAGACAAAATAGGAACTGACTATGACTTAATCAATTAGTCTCAACAATGAAATCAAGAAAATATTAGTAAAGTATAAATTTACAAAATTTAACTAGAGATTGATGTGATTGGGGTCCTGGGGGATCTATATATGCAGGGCGGATACGAGAAGGACGCGAAGGTAGTGATCACAGTGACAGTGGAAGGGAGCCCAGGACCAATAAGGACCCTGGTTAAATTGGGGACTAGTGTGGAGGACACCATCAAGCTCATCATCCAAAAATATGGCGAAGAAGGCCGATTGCCTCGTCTCGACAAGAATGCAGCTTCCTCCTTTGATTTGCATGTTTCCTACTTCAGTTTCGAAAGTGAGTAAGATTTGATCTAATATGTTCATATTTGATAATTATGAATGAAAAATTCTCAAAAATGTGATGTAGGTTGTTCTCATCCTGCATTTAGTTTTTTTTTATCTCACTCAAATTTCAGATCTCACTCAGTTCATTTAAATTCAGTTCATATGAGCATAGTTTTATTGAAATGAACTGAGCCATTGGTATATCTATATATGATCATTTTCTTGAGGTTTTAAACTTTGAACAACAACAAATATTGATTGATGAATCTGTCTGCATGTTGACTAGGTTTGGACAGATCATATACAATTGGGGATGTAGGAAGTAGAAGCTATTATCTTCGAACGAGAAACAGAATGAGCAATGGGGAGTCTTTTGCTAATACGGAACCTGGATTTATGCAAGAAAGTTCTCCGAAACAACCAAGCTCTCCCATGGTGATTTTCTCTACCTTTGTTACACGAAAGGTCAGTAAATTTGGGCGTAGGATGCGCAAGGTGTTCAAATTCTTGGGCTGCATACATTCGGTATAGTATAACCTTTGGCTTCACATATATAGACCATAACCAATTTTAGGAAAAAATCATACCTAGTATACTATCATCAATCTTGTGGTAACTATTTTCAAAGCTTTACTACAAGAAGAAATTTTCCTTGTGTCAAATCTGTACATACAGAAGGCATTACTTTGTTTTGTTCCCAGTTCATGAGGAACATTATGTATATATCAACAACAAAAAAAAAGGCAATACTGTGGAGGGGCGCAACTGTGGAAAAGAAGCTTGAATGTGATGTTAATTCTGAAAGATGTCGCCAAAAGGGCTCTAGGTCGAAACCAAATAATAGCGATTCAGATTATGATTTGCAGCAGATATACTCGATTAAAGAAGGTGATTGTCAAGGAATCAAGAGATGTGCTGTTTAGAGAGGCTGCAGAATACTACTGATTTGTTTAAGTTATGATGCACCTGTTTTTACATGAGGAGGCAGATATTGCAGTAGATTACTTTTGACATGTTTGACAGTAAAACACCTCCACCCAAACAAAGGGGAAAAGAGAAGGAAACATGAAAGTTGACATTACAGTGCTCATTTGATCATTTATACATGTACCAGTTTAACGAATTTCACAATGATTTGACCATATTGTACATACAGCGGATTTATGTATTCTTTTATTTACAAAGTGTGTATATATGAATTTGTAATCCTCTGTTTTCATATTTATGAATATTGTTTTGTTTGGAGACGAAGACCGAGTTGGATTGTTATGCTACTTTGTATTCAAACTCTCTTTTGATAAATGTTTTATGTAAATATGATTTTTGTTTTGCTACTTTGTATACAAACTCTCTTTTGATAAATGTTTTGTGAAAATATGATTTTATGCAAACTTCATTGTGTACATATAATGATCATATGCAGGCCTATACGACTAATTTAATTCACTCTTACATTAAAGGTTCAAAATTTTGATTATATTCTTTTTCTTTCTTTTACCTAATCGTAGAAAACAACATTAACATTACACACGGAAATGAAGACTTTAGATTAGAGACTTTTAGACCATTTGTATAATTTAAGCTTTCATATTACTCATATGTTAACACTTGGTAAGTTGTTATTCATGTTGCTAAACTTTACATGTTGTTTAATCACATCTATGGGCAAAAGATGGTAGTCATGGTAGCATATCTTGATGACTTGACGTGCTATAAGAAGCCAAAACATAACTACTCCATAAAGTCAATAAATTGTGGTTGGCACCCGGCAATTTCCAAGCTCGATGTCATCTACAGACTACAGTATTAATTTCAAAACGAATGAGAAATAAGAATTAATGTTGTTCTTTACTCTATTTATCCGAGGATGCTAAAAAGAAAGAAAAGGTCACAAAGAATTACTATATGTTTAGTTTTTCTTAAATTAAACTTATGATAATTGACAAAGCTTTTAACTGTGTATTGTATTGAACTCCCAAAAAACATGGGCAACCTCAACTACATAAATATAGCCTTCTTTTGAGCTAAAGATTACTATAATAATATAGCTTTCAAAAATTACTACTTTTTGAAAAGAGATTGTCAATTCACTAGATCAACCTGTCATTTTTCGCCAAACTCAATATACCGATATCACATATTATACTAGTTGCAATACTTGTACTATAACTGACAATGAGTATATACTCCCAAAATAAAAATAAAAAAATTATTTCCTGTAGTTAGGGTTGGTCATAGACTGTGCTAGCATGTTTGGATATTCAGGAAGCACAATTTGATCAGTAAACCTCGTGCCATGCCATGTCGCCTCTTTCTCATGACGGCCCATACACAACCCACAGCTCATTGTGTCGTGCTCCTGGTAGCGTGTTATCCTCATGTAAATTTTCAATTTCTTTTATTATAGAGTATTATTATTTTTTGTCGTGTAAAAAAAGAAAAAAAAAAAAGGGGGAGTGACTTACCTAAGACGTGTCGAAAGGAGGAAGGAGCACGTATATAACTCCAAATCCACAAGCGCCTCTTCAGCTTTCCCTCCATTTCTCCTTCTTCCTCTGTCTGCGTCAGTAACCGAACCGAAACGTATCACATTTCACATATTACCATTTTCTTCCTCTCCTTTCTCTCCCGCTTCTTTCACAATTACCGCCCACAAAACCCACCCAAAATTATACCCGGCTCCAACCATTATGGGCTCTCAACAGGCTCCGCTTCTGGGACCCGCTACAGTCCAACCGGGCAGGTTTCGGATCCTTAAACACGGGTCAAACCCGGCCCAGATTGCAGGTCCGGTGGTGTACTGGATGTTCAGGGATCAAAGGGTTAAGGACAACTGGGCTTTGATCCACGCCGTTGATCAAGCGAACAAGATGAATGTGGCAGTAGCCGTTGCTTTTAATTTATTTGATGGGTTCAAAGGTGCAAAGGCTAGACAGTTAGGGTTCATGTTGCGAGGGTTGAAGCAATTGCAATCCAATTTGGGGAATTCCCTTCACATTCCTTTCTTCTTGCTCCAGGCAAGCTTTTTCTTTTCCTGAATTTCCCTTTATTGTTTTGTCATATCCCTTTTTGTTAGTTTTGTGTGTTTCATTTTTATAAGTTACTCCTATTTCACTTACTTAATCAAGGTGAAAAGACAAAAAAAAGTGGAAAAAATGTGAACTTTTGAAGCAAGTAGCTTATTTTAGTCATCAAGAAATGGGTTCTATTTTAGCATTTTTAGAATTTTGGGATCACACCCATATAAGATTATGAAAATTTGCTCATTTTAGTGATTTAAGAAATGTTTTCCATTTTTTTGGCATTTCTCTAGGATAATTTTAGGAATTTCTGGGCATTAGGCCCTCTTGCTTTTTCATTTTTAATCACTGCCAAAAAGGATTTCATTTCCTTAGAAAGCTTTTTTTTTTTTCCTCAAATTCTTTGAGTTGTTCTTGCTTGTTAATGGGTAATTGGACTTTTGGGCTATCATTTTACTGAACTTTAAGATAATGTATAACACCAAAATAAGCTATGTCATTTGCACTTGAAATGAACTTCTGTTTTTTTCTCTGCATTCTCATGATGTGCATATGTTAGAAAGTTAAATTTTTGTTTATCAAATATGCAGGGAGAAGTTACTGAGACGATACCTACATTTTTAGAAGGATGTAGGGCTTCATTGTTGGTCACTGACTTCTCACCGTTACGGGAAATTAGGAAGTACAAGGAAGAAATCTGCACGAGGGTTACTGATTCAGTTTCGATACATGAAGTTGATGCACACAATGTGGTGCCAGTTTGGGAAGCATCTACCAAGTTGGAGTATAGCGCTAAGACTTTAAGGGGCAAAATCAATAAGTTGCTTCCAGATTATTTGATCGACTTTCCAACACTTCAACCTCCGACAAAAACTTGGGCCTCCTCGCCTCCTCCTATTGATTGGGACGGGCTCATTGAAGATTACCTGAAGTAAGACACTTGTGAAAAAGTTTCCAACTAGTATGATTTGATTTTATGAGTTGCAAAAGTTTGGTTACTTATTCAGTACTTCAATGCATGTATCATATTGTCTAGTACAGTACAGGGTCAAAATGAATTTTGTTGTTGGTTTTTCTTTCAATGCACACAGTATTTCATCATATGGTAATATACTGTTGGTATGGATGTTTCCCTGTTAGTTTTGTTTTCTTTAATCAAGATTTGCTGTATACTTAGGCTTTTAACATTGTAATTGTTTTTGTTAGAAAGGGGGCAGATGTGCCTGAAGTTGGTTGGTGTGAACCTGGTGAAAATGCTGCAATGGAGGTCTTGAAAGGTATTAAGAATGGGTTCTTAACAAAAAGGTTGAAGAGCTATTCTGTAGATCGTAACAACCCACTAAAGCCAAAAGCACTTTCTGGTCTCTCTCCATACTTGCACTTTGGCCAGATATCTGCTCAGCGATGTGCCTTTGAGGCACGCAATGTTCGCAAACTTAGTCCTGAGGTCAGTTGGATGAGATTTTGAGTTAATTAGCATAATTTCTATTTTAGAATCTTTGGTGGTTGGGGTAGTTTGCTTTGCCTTTTTCTTGAACTTTCTCTGTTTTTTGTTCATGACATTCCGTATCATCATTTCCAAGGCTTTTAGCTTGATCTGATGGCTATTTGCTGATCTTAAGGCTGTTGATGCATTCGTGGAGGAATTAATCGTGCGTAGAGAACTTGCTGACAACTTCTGCTATTATCAGCCTCATTATGACTCACTCATGGGGGCATGGGAATGGGCTCGTAAGACACTGATGGACCATGCTTCTGATAAAAGAGAACACTTGTACACGTTAGTAAGAAAATTTGGTACTTGGTTTGTGCAGACTGAGCTTTTGGTTGGTTAAATTCTCAGTCCTTATTTGGTTGATAACACTGCAGGAGAGAGCAATTGGAGAAGGGACAGACTGCAGATCCTGTAAGTTAACGGTTACTTGTTAAACGGATGATCTAGAGATATTTACGCTGCATCTCTTTTGCTTTTGTCAGATCACATTTACAGTTGTAATCTCCGTATGTGCACTTGTCTAGCGCGTTGATTTTAATTTTGAGATCATTAACTTGCTTGTACTTTTCAGCTGTGGAATGCTTCTCAGTTGGAGATGGTCCATTTTGGGAAAATGCATGGATTCATGCGGCAAGTAACTTCAGTTACTCAAGTTTTATTGTCATTGAAATATTTTGTGTTCTTACTGGATGCCTTTGCTGATCTAGTTCTTGCGTAAGCAATAGATTTCTAACAAGACCATAGGTTTACTTCTAGCTGCCTAGAATACCTGGATGCCTTTGCTGATCTAGTACTGAAGGAGAAAATGCAAGTTCTTACTGGCCTCTGGCTTCGGGTAGCATGGTTTTCAGCTGACTAGTAGTGACTATTCATCCACTTAATCTATGTGTGCTGTTTTTTGCTTGAATTTATCTATTTTTACCTTTGCACCTCAGAAAATTGATAAAAGTCATGAAGTTTTTGACATTGCAATTTGAGTGGACAATTTGTATACTCTGTAAATCTGTCATGGCAATTAATCATGATGCTGTATAGCATATGGCTTCCACTGGCAGGGTTTATTTTGACCAGGTTGATGTGCAATGTTAACTTTGTCGTCTGTTTTCCAAGAGGTGTACCTTTTTTGTTGAGAAATCTATCAAAAACTGTTGAGTTTTTAATGAGTAGCCGTCAACGCATCTAAGTACTTTATTCTTTTTTATAATGTGTTTGCTCTTTAAACGTTGTTCTTCTGGATTAATATACAGCATGTATTGGGCGAAAAAGATTCTTGAGTGGACGAGTGGACCTGAAGAAGCCCTTGCAATAGCAATCTACTTGAATGACAAGGTAACTCCCTGTCCTGCGATTGATTGTGATTTATCACCAAATCAAATTCAAAGATCTTTGCTCTCGGCCCCCTTTAACCTGCATTATAAATGCACACAGTATGAGCTAGATGGAAGGGACCCAAGTGGATATGTTGGCTGCATGTGGTCTGTTTGTGGAGTGCATGACCAGGTTTTGCTTCGGAACTTCCTTTGACTGCAATTTCATATCCTTCATCTTCTGCAGTGTGACCAAAAGTAATGCACTTTTTTCTAGGGGTGGAAGGAGCGACCTGTATTTGGTAAGATTCGTTACATGAACTATGCAGGATGCAAAAGAAAGTTTGATGTTGATGGTTATATTGCATATGTCAAGAAGTTAGTCGGGGAGTCCAGAAAAAGAAAGGCTGAGACCCTTTTACAAAGTAAGCAGAAGGAACTTTGTTGTTGATTTCAGATGCCAAATGCCAAAAGCATTATGTTTTGCTTCCTACTGGAGAAGAAGAATCCAAACACAGAGACGAAGTGTCCGGCTTGTGATTATCTGTGGCTGCAATTTTGCTGCAGAGGGGGATTGTATTAAGTTTAGTTATTTTTCTTCTTTTTATTCGCCTTTTGGCACAAAGAATCAAAGTTGAGTACATAGTTAAGTGATGTGCGCAAAGTTAAGTTCAGTTTTTCTCTGCATGAGATACGTTACTACAGTGTGTCATTGTTACCATTTTGGATGCGACAACTTGGCGAATTTCTTCCAAAATATACATTTTTCTCATTCTTGCAAGATCAGTTGATGATGTCATTTTATTACCTAAAACTCAGTATCATTATCTAGGAACGTATTTTAATCAAACTACACAATCCTAATTGTTGAAAATTGATGGTTTTATGTTTTTAAAACCAATGCATTTAACTCAAAAGTTAATGTGATTTGGATGTATAGATTTTGAGTCAGATTTCCCCTTTGTTGGATCCACCTCTGAAGTTTTTCATAGCATATAACTCAAAAGTCAACGTAATTTGGATGTATAAATCTTGAGTTAGATTTCCACTTTTTTGGATCCACCTCTGAGTTTCTCATTATGCACCAAATTTTAACTTTATCTGTGCTAAGTGTTTCTTTTGTGTATTAAATTATTAATAGGACATTTTCATTCCACTGTAAGAAGTAATCTAAGCATAACTAAAGGCAGAGAACGAGAAGTGAAAGGCTAATAACAACACCCTTCAAACTACTAATTACAAGCATCTCAATCCAAGATTTTACACATGAACTATAATACTTATTAACACGGATCAAGATCAATTTCAGTGAAGCAGCGCTGAAAAAAAAATGTCATTTCAGAATTGGAGCTGCATTCGCTTACAATGGGGATGATATTTTACAGGCTAGAAAACTCTGGCACATAGGGTACAAGATGGGCCGAAAACTGAATACTGGACAAGCACAGCAGCGCACTCATTCCGAATGTGCAAGAGCATTTAGCAGAGCTATTCCACATTTTACACATTGGGGGAAAAGAAATGAATTGTATGATGATGATCACAATTGTTAAGTTAAAGACAATTAGATTTCAAGGTCATCGAGTGACAG
Source organism: Mesembryanthemum crystallinum (assembly GCA_030267885.1). Taxonomy (NCBI): domain Eukaryota; kingdom Viridiplantae; phylum Streptophyta; class Magnoliopsida; order Caryophyllales; family Aizoaceae; genus Mesembryanthemum; species Mesembryanthemum crystallinum. The sequence goes on from BSSO01002735.1 coordinate 10,016, forward strand.
CTCATTCGCTGATAGCAGCTTCAGTTTCTGCAGACAACACCCAGAATACATCAGTAAAGGACTGGCTGGTAGCGCTGCAGATAAATTAGTAACTGCATATTGAGACAAGTGCTCCAAGGAGTATTTGTTAAAGTTTCCCAAAATTTAAGTTTTGATATTATTTCTTTCCAATTTTCACCATGTTCTGGGGCATTCGCACACTACACTAATACATGGTAAATGTGGCCATTAACACCAGCATCACCACTGTTACTACTACTTCCAGAAGATGCCCCAAAAATTACTGGCTATTCAAGGCAGTAGAGTTTCCTTGGATAATGCTCAAGGGTTTGGCATGGTAATTTGATCAAATCAAGAGTAATTAATATAGACCACGAAAATGAAGCCCAAATTATCATGAGAGTTTATGAAGAAAACGTCCCATGTTAGGCTATCAGCTAAATTCGTCTTCAAGGGGACCTTAGAAACCCATTTCTCCATACACTATTCAAAGTGAGAAACCTATAGATTGTGATAACATGTTACTCCAAAGACATGGCTCATATCCATCCAATTCATTAGAACTGAAAAGTACTCAACAATAAACCAAAATAATTTCAAGGCCTGATCAAAAGAAAAAGAAACGAAGTTGCAGATAAATAACATCAGATGCCAGGTTTCTCCAAACAAAAAAATCTTTTGTACCGTGATGAATTGTGGAGGATCATCAATACTGGTGGAACCCAGAATAATTTCCCGATTCAATTTTGTGCTAAGCTTGTGACAGGTTCGCAGCTGGGAAGAACCACAATAAATATAATATCAGCACGAAAAATAGGTGTTCACAATCAAGAACATGCATCAAAGTTCACTTACCTCTGATCTAGTTGCACCACCTACAATAAATACAAAGATCCGCCTGCCCATCTTCCTAAAATCACTTGACACATGTCTCAGAACGGAATCACTGCACAAAACATATAAAGACATATAAGAACGCAAAAGAACAAAAGATCAAAAAGAACTGAACAAATGCATGAATTGCAGCTGTCTCTTATCTAAAAAGTAGGGAAGCAATCATCAAAGGAGTACCAAGATTTGAATCAAAAGCATCAGAGTGCAATGGCCAAGAAGTTGGCTTTTTTTTTNTAGCACTTACAGCACGAAATGACTATAGTAGGATATTACAGCAACACAAGTAAAGCGAAATCACATGTTAGATTTGTTCACCATTCTCAACACCATGTAGAAATTGACAAGTGCAACATTTCTCCAAGTTACTATGAAGAAGCAGCTGTTACCTTTGATATCCATCATCAGAATTTCGAGGCCGAGCCCAAGTTGGAGTCCGCCTAGACCTCATAGAGTGAGCAGCTGGTGTTTCAGTATACTGAATTGTCGCGGGATGAGCATTCCCATGAAACGTAGGACTTGGGTCATTCATACATGGGTATTCATTTTTAGGAAGTTCACCTTTGCTGAGTTTTTCAAGGAGTTCCTGAACGATAGAGTAATACTTTAAATTCCAAGGATGTCGAAAATTGTATAAATATGAAATCAATAGCATTGTATCAAGAGAGACAATAAGAGAATGATGCCAGCTGATATATCCAAGATTGGTCTGAAGTAGGCAATTTTATTCCAGTTTTTAGTACAGGTTACAGAAAAGTCACAATTGCAAACAGGAAATAATCATATGACAGAGGTTAAATGAAGAACTATGCGGATTGAGTAATTCCTTAGGCCACGGGAAGAATGAAGGGGCCTTCTAAGAGGAAGAGGATTGTTCAGTAAAGCTCCCCCATGGAGTAAGAACTAATCTACTATTGCTACTGATACACACAAAGGTGCTGAGAATTAACCAACTTTGCAGGCAAAAGAATTTGTGGGAGACTCCCAGGGTTTTTAGGATGACAGCCCAGGTTCCTCAGCACATTATGGTGTCCCAAATTTTAGTTGTACTAGGAAGGGACTGAAGAAACAGAGAGTAGAGTAACATATGTTTAATCAATGGATGAATAAAACACAGTCTAATGGAAGCTTAATAATAACCAACTCCAAATAACATAGATTGTAATCCTCCCAACTTTATCCCATATCAACTATGCAAGTGTATTGTGGTCCCTTTAAAAGACTTAAGAGTTGCTACCCATGTCAACAAGAACTCTTTCTTTCTGAACTTGATTGAAGACAAAGGGTCCAAAAGGCCTGGTTTCTGAGATTAGTTACTTTGGCCTTGGGCTGTTACATGATGCTTCAATTTTCCATCTGAGCACAAGCATTATATGACACAAACTCAAAGAACCCCCTTTGTCCCCTACTGATTCATTTGCCATAGCTAATCCCAATGGCACAAGCTAAAGAAAAAATCATCAATACACAAATCCTGTTCCTGAGCAGATTCATGTACAGGCCTCAGTGTTATCTAGTCTAAACCCCCCATCAATTATATAGCAAATTACCCGAGCACATGTTCCTCCAAGAGACCTAATTTGGCTAGATGGATAGAGTTATTACATACCTCAACCATTGGGTAAAAACGTGACAATTGCCATGCTGTTTCTTCCCCACGTCGCTCCTTTCTGAGTCCATGTTTTTTCTAATTGTGATACAAGAAACATTAGAAAGAGAAGATAGACTGCAAACAAGTAGAAGAACAAAGCATTTCATCGAGGATGATACCTTACTATCAAAATTCAATGCAAAACCTCCAAGTGAGCTTTTCTTTGTTTCAGGTGTTCCTCCAAGGACTTTCATGTTGTTAACAGCATTCATGTCATCGGATGATAACCTTGCTAGCTGCACAAAAGGACCCAAAAAAAGTACATGGTTAAGCTTTAAGGAGAATCAATCGCAGTTTGAGAAAAAACTGGGTTCAGACTTGGCTTAATGTTGGAGTGCCACTCGCGGAAACCATGTGGCACCTCATAGGAAACAGGCAATAACCACCAACCTACCCCCTTTTTTCTTGCACTTGCTTTGCATAAGGTTCTATATTTAAGAAAAAGAACTTACAGAAAAATTTGTTAAGACATGACAAAAGATACTCCTACAAAACCCCTACAGGACCAAAAAGTGTAGCAACTGAAAAGACAAAAGACGTGAAAATAAATTAGGTCTTCCAGTTCAGGGAATCAGTAGCACTGCTGTAAAAGCAACCTGGCCGGTCCCCAATTTTTCTTTTGGTCCTTGTTCCAACAATGGTTATACTTGTACAACCACAATTACCACAACCATAAGAAGTGCTATACGACTCACGGTTGAAGGATGTGATAACAAAGGCAACTGAAGAGTTTTCCAGCACCAAAAGACAAGCATATTACCTGCATCAACTTTGAGCCCTTGTCGCCCTCAAATTTCTCAGGATAAACAGCAGCATATACCATCAATAAGCGCAATTTATTTTCACGGCTTACATCCTGCCAAGAAGATTCTATCAGCAGGGCTCATGTTAAGTATGAAATTAAACAAGTTATCACAGCCAACCTCATGAGTTCTTAAGAAGTTAATGACTTCTTTAGTTCCAGCATCACCAAAAACAAGGTCCTGCTCCAGTTGACCAACATCTTTAAGCCCTTGCTCCCTAATAATTCTGTTAATCTTTCCAGCTATCTGTAGCACCAAATCCAACTCATCATGAACTGGCGATACTACTAAATGAGTATACAATAATGTAAACTTTCCTTGCAATGAGGCAAACTCGAAACAGTAATAACACGTGTGGCACAGTAGAGCTCTAAGCAGGTATGACAAACATTGAAACCGAAATTACTTAAAAGTATACTGCATAACAAGCAACTGAAAAGTGATGTTTTCGGGGATGGAAGAGAGAGGAATGGATCCAAGGCAATGACTACAGGAGCTCAAAAATTGGACATGTAAAAGGTACAACGAGTTTCAACTGGAATGAAGGCATCAGTAAAACTTTAGATCATTCCACACAAACATAATGGATGGAGTGACAAAATAAAAAGATATATGAGGTTTAACTGGATCAAGAATGAACTAATATTAGTTGATAGACAATAAGATCTTCTCTCATGCGATTGGGCAAAAGCAACAAAAACTAAAAACAAAGATATTTCAGAAATCAGAAGCCGCTAAAAACTTGATGCAGTGCGCCAGTGTCCAAAATGATCATAAAAATAAGGAACAGCACCAGAGAGACTACTGTTGTGCTGTAGGGAACCAACATAGAAAGATACCGGAATAAACCGACATTGATTTTCATCAAAAAGAGTAGTGATGAGCAGAAGAATAAAGTTACTTATTCTGTTTTCCACAACCAATAGATTTCCTTAGGGTTGAGTTTAGTTTAACATACCCCGACTCCAGAACAAGATCTACTAACCTAGACCATGAATAACATATAAGCCAAATTGACAGTATACCCCCATTGAATTATGAACACAAGGCTGACAAAGACAATAAAGGAAGGAAAACAAAGACAAAAAAGGAAGGGGGGAAAAAACAAAGTAAAAGTAAACAGCCACAGCTTGGCATGCAGATTCTCAAGCACGTTCTCATTCTCACTACAACAAAGCTTTACATATTAAACATTATCAAGAAAGTTGTCCAAGGGTGTCAGGTTTTTAGTTTCATAGCAGGTGTATGTGGCACAATGTCTTATGAAAATAATAGAAGGATCTCAGATGAAACAGAAAAACAGAAGATAACAAAGGCACTCTTTGGGGAGGAGTTAAACAAGCATGCTGCATGATGCAGAATAACATTTTCGACGTTGACTGCAAAAGCTGCCACAGTACTACTAAGCCCGAACTTTGGGGGGTTTGCTCATATAGAAAACTAACCTCCACATGCAGAGAAAGCTTATCAATTTGTTCACTATATTGTGGCAAAGATTGGACCATCCTTTGCAAGTCGCGCGTAGATAGTTCACCGCTATCCCTGTGAGATCATTAAACTCAAGTATGAGATGAACATCATGGAAATTCCTAAAGCAAACTGAAAGTAACTTATTTACCAAAACTTGAGAGTTACTTTTGCCAAACAGAACTGAAAAGACACCACTTTACAAAGCCAACCTAACTTGAAACAAGTTTAGATACAACATGAGAGCTCCTAGAGAGAGGACAAAACCAATGAGAAATGAAAATAAATTTAAGTTGCAATATGACTGCATAAAAGGTCAATCTCTGTTCCCTATGCACAACTTTACACACTTATATAAGTGTTAATCTCACAATCTATAGCCTCGCCCATTGCTTTAGATGTCACAGGACTCGCAGCCATAGGTGGCATATCGCTTCACAAGCCAATCAAATTCCCATCACAGTATCTTCAATCTTCATAGCATTTACACTGTCAAGACCTTAAAATACACGTCTCCAATCCAAAATATGTTCAAAGCTCCTGTTTCAGATAACTCACTCCATTTGGATCACGGCTTAAATCTCTCATGCAGCTAGAAAAGGGTATGGAATAGCATATGTGACTCAAAAGACTTGAAGATGACAGATCCTTGTTGTCTTCATCAAAACTTATAGTTTATCCATTATCGTATATCAGGACACATGGATACTGTAGGTTGATCACTATGAGTTAGGATACAGTCATCTTTTTTCCCATGTAACACTAACAGGTCATCTCATAGATACTTGCTCTAAACTTAAACACGATTGTCTAACACAATGTCATGAAAAACAGTACTTAAACTTGGAATGGTTATGGGAGCATTCTTGATGGCCTAGCTTGATTTGTGGTTTGAAAGATAAGATTATTTGGCATACACTTTGGGTTCATGGTACATCTAGTCTGGAATTTGGATAACGAATCAAATTTCCAATTTATATCGATCACAAAGACTAATAAGCAAGATAAAACAATTTAAATAACAACAGAATATAATGTTATTGATAAATAGAAGTCAAATATATTTTAGACATATTAAGCTATGGAGAAACAGTGTAGCTTGCAAAACTCTAAACAAGCTCAAACATTGAAATGCTATTAAAGTAGCAAATAACATTTGTATGTTCGAGGCCTAAGTGCAGCAAATTGGTTAACCATTTTCGATTTGAGGTGACCATCTATTAGGTTTTCTGTAGATTTTGCTACTGTTAAATTTATTCTTTGCCATTTTTTGAGAACCATAACATGAAAGTACTGTAATCAGTAAGCAAATACAGAAGTGTACGCAAGTAGAACTATGTGACACTGATATAACGAATGGGAAATATCCATAATCATTTTATGAAGAGATCCAAATATTTGCATTTCCTAATTGGCTAAATTATTTCACATCTACAGCATATTTCCACGAATCTCACCATCATATATTCTACTGTAAGATACTTCCACGAAATCATCCCAGAACACAAATAGATTTAATGCATACGAATAACAAAAAGCCTTGAAAACTACTCAGCACCAAGAATACAGCACTAAGACAACCACTAATATTATCATGACGAACATACATGAAAAAAGAGAAAATATGGACTAGAAGGCTGACACACCTTGAACCATGTTGGATTTGTGCTGCTTTATTCTTCGTAACAAAGTTGGTCATCTTTTCATGCAGTCGTTCACTAGCCTAACAACATAAAGAGGGATCAAAAACTATTCTTATGTCTCAAAATGTGGTAAAAGTTCAGAAGAACCGCACATCTGCAATGTGTAGATGTCGAAGCTCCAACCAGATAGGATCATGCTCCTCTAAAAGAACCTCCTTTTTCTCAGGTGGTCCTCCCGCTTTGCTTGGAACCTTAAAAGAATGGAGCTCATCAGATATGAAACAAAACAATGAACAAGATGAAAATGAGTATCAAGAAAAATTAACAAGAAATGTGGAATATCAAGACATACCTCATACACATATTTATTTCCCTCCAAATTCAGTAGATCATGACACATGGCATCATAAGTCCACTCATGAATAACTGGAGCAATCTGAAAACAAATTCTTCAAATATACAACAAGAATAACACATATTTTGCATCTAGCATAAAATCAAGCAAAGCATTTCCATACCTGATCAACAGATCGATCAAGAACAAGTAATTCACATGTTTCTGTCTGGGGGAAGTTGGCAATAGCAGTCTTGTATTTTGTCAAGTTGTTCCAAATATAAGCAGCTAGCTTTGTAGGAAGTAGATCACGATATGTTGTCACAGTAGTGGGATCAAGAGACTTGGCAGCACGATAGCGAACGAAAGGAAGCTCCTAAAGACAATATAGTCTAAGCTTTAGCAAACTCTGAAATGCATTATGGATGAGTAACAGCATATCATACCTACCCGCATAGAGGCGAAAGTTGTTGCAATTCGAGCAGCCATCACATGCAAAACTGCCTCAACTTTCCGGTGGTTCTCATCATCTCCAAAAAGCTCCTCTAGAGCCCTTTCATTATCAGTAACAAAACCCTAAGAAAATGTACACACAACAATGGAAGATCTTAATATTTCTGACCAACCAAAAGAAGAAGGGAAAAAAAGGAAAGCAGAACCATCACTAAGGCACCAAATATAGCAACAGCCAAGAACCAGCGGGCCATGAAGAGGTAGATGTGATAATGTAAAATATAGGGGGCTCTTGGATTGGGGGTAATAATAAGTGGTGTATTAGAATGCATTAAAACATACTCCCTCCGTCTCAAAATAACTGTCGCTTTAGGTCTATGCGCACATATTAAAAAAAGAGTATTAATTTTAGAGGTAGTTAAAGACAATTTGACTCTATTACCCTTGTATTAATTATAACTAGGTGCATTGGAAAGTAAAATTAGTAATAAACCACAAGGGTACATTAGAAAAATGAGCAATCAATGTTGTATTGGAATTGTAAAGCGACAGATATTTTGAGACAAAAAAAGTTAGTTAAAGCGACAGTTATTGTGAGACGGAGGGAGTAAAATAAGAGGGTGGAGGTGGTAGTGGGAGTGCTAAAATGTGGTGGATGAAAGACGATAGGGGAAAAAAACCCCTTTAATTCACCATTCCCCCAATCCAAATGCCCCCTTAGATCAACCATAAAACAAAAAATAGAAGAAAAGAAAAGTAAAGAAAGAAAAAAGCATAGACCACTATCATCAAGCCTCACATCCTCATTCTATACAGGAGGATGAATAATGAAATCATATGCTCAATACTGGAGCAACTAATAATGTAAATATCAGGAGTCCCTCGGTACCAAGAACATTTAAACGAAGAAGTGTTGCCAAATCTATACGCAAAAAGAAAAAGGATAGAAACAAATAAAAAAGCTAAGAGCATGTACAACTTGACTATCAATAGCAAAGTAAAAACAGATATAATGAAAAGTAATCTAATACTCCCTCCGTCCCGTAATTAGCTTTCAAAAACTAGTAAAGAACAAGATTTTAGATGAGTGTTTTTAGACAAATTTACCCTTGTAGTAATA
>BSSO01002736.1:0-18376 GCA_030267885.1 Mesembryanthemum crystallinum
AGTACTAATTACTAGAATATATAATAAATAAAATGAGGAAGAGTGAGTTTGGTGTGCATGGTTGGTGTTTCCTAATTATCCTATAGCTAGTATCATGATATTTATCAAGATGAGATGAGATGAGATGAGATGAGATGAGATCATCATATGATCAAAATTTATATTGGCCATCGACGTGGCCCCCTTATATTATAGACAAACATGTGCCCCCCACCCACCCTCCTAATGCAACTAATGCAACTAGACTAGACTATATTTCTGGCTGGTACGCCCTCTCTGATCTGGTTTATATATATTATGTGCTAACCTAATTATTAGTATTATATAATTAGTTGTATATTTGATTATTTTATATTACTACCAGCTAATTTAATTCCATAATATATACTGTAGTATTATACTCTCAAGATTAAGCTTTTTTAAACTAGTACATACTGTTAGGAGTTTCGATCGCAGAGACGTGAATATGTGCATTACAACAGTATTCGTGAGTGATAGATACACATACAATGCAAACAAACTGATGAGGTAGCTAGCTAGCAAAACATCATGTTTTGCTGTGTTGGTTTAAGCTTAATTGGTTCCACTCCACTAACACTCTTTTTTCTTGTTCTGCAAAAGCTGACTAACACCCTTTCCAGCCCATCATCTATCCTTCATCATCTTCCCCTTTCTCTCTCCAGACAACACCATCTTGCAGCCACATTCATTCAACACTTTTCTGGAGAGGTCAATCCACCAATAATCCTCCTCTCTCTCTCTCTTTTTTTTTTTTTTTGGTGTGTGTGAAACTTTAGCAATTAATTCTAAAAAATTTAGAAAAATACGGAGCAATAGATCATACAGCTGAGTTATGTTCTCCTCATATTATTTTGTTAATTTCCGTAAAATTTATAAAAATCAACAAGCGATCATTGAAGCTAACATGAAGCGATAAACAATAAAATCTTGATAGTCTTTGGATCAACTACATTGACTATATAGTATATCTTAACCAGGATGAACTTTGGATAATTTAATTATGTGGCCTTTTCTCTATCATCATTATTAATTAAAAGGTGCATGAGAGATGCTTTTGCAATGATTTTATTTCTAGATGTTGATAAACTTTAGGGAAATTTTCTTATGGAAATAAAAACAAAGCAAATAAAATAAAAAGAGAAGAAATTACATTCGGATGGGAGTTAGTAGAACAAAGTGTCAATTAGATGAGGTAGGTAGGTAGGTAGCACCTGGAACATAAGTGGAATGAATATGCAGACATGACATATACAGTACTTAATAGGTTATACTCCAGTTAAAGAGGAAAACCTGATTACGTTATAATCGAAGCAATAAGCATGTAGTTTAAGAAATTCAGTATGGACAATTATTCCCCTTTCAAGGTACTGCACTTATTGTCTGCTCTGCTCTCATATATATATATATATATATAGACTCATAGTGAGTGAGTAGTAAGGAGTAAGGAGTATATTACTTACTACTCTATCTCATTCTCTTCTCATAAATACTGTAAGTACTACTCCCTACAGTACTAGCTAGCTAGCTACACAACAAATTAAAGAACAAACGATATTTATTTATTTATTTATTTATTTATTTATTTATCCTATGCAATGCATGCCATGCTCATGTACTAGCTAGTAGTAGTAGTTTATTTACTAGAGTACTTCAAAGCAAATAATATGATGATTGACGTTCATCTTGTTCTCCACTAACATATACTCCTGTATGTACTCCATCTGCATTTGTAAAGGTCAGGACAGAAGAGTTACTCTGACCTTTACAACATTATTATGAGGGGAAAAACATTCATTATTGTTACAGTATTATTTATTTATTTATTTATTTATAAGTCTGATTTTCATGTATTATAGTAATCCTCGAGATGGGAATCGGAATGGAAATAAGTGACTCAGTCTGGTGGTTTATAATGGTAGAAAATACTGTAACAACATATACTAGCTATTCAATATAATTAATTTCATTATTAACATTTGAGGAGATAGATATTGGTTTACTCTCACTATACTTATACAAATTTAAAATCCATGCCATAATATGGAATATATTAATTATTATCTATGTTATGATAAGATAAACCTTCCCATAGCAAATGCATAGACTACCCAACTCTCACATTACACAAATGGACAATTTTTTTTTTTTAAAAAAAAAATCTAATTTATTAAGCATCCTTATATGTGATAAGTTAAAGAAGGCATAAGATGAATGTAATACGTTTTGCTTTTCCAATTGTTTTAAGATTTTTCCGTCCTTTTAAATTATTGGGGAATGAGATCTCCTTAGCTCCTAGCCTCTTACAAATTGAAAAGAAGAAAAATAATATACGTGCTTCAACAATATTGCCATGATACAGAAAAATAATACCAACGAAATCAATTGAGAGATTCCGAAGACCATTTCATGGGAAGATTCCACATATATTATTCTCTAGTCCTAAGAAAAATGATTAGTTTATTTAACACCAGATATATAGGCAAATACATAGCCAAATAAAGATGAAAAATAAAAAGTCAAATAATATTGTTTTAAGAGCCGGCTTAATGTCAAATCTGTTATAATTATGCAATGAAATCTTCAATTAGATACGTTAGCCATATAGTAGGGCGCATGCAAGCATACAGCATCAATTTGTCAATTCAAATTCAACCCCAATATTATTATTATTATTATTATTATTATTATTATTATTATTATTATTATTATTATTATTATTATTATTATTATTTGGAAAAAATTATACAGGAAAATGAAACATCAGATCTTCCAAGTGATATCTGAATGACAAGCATGTATTTTTCAGTTTATTACTAGTATTTACATTTTCATATATAAACGAAGTTGACTTGTACGTAGCATTTTGTTATAAGTAAGATTTTATAAGTTGTTCTTGATAAGTCCAAAATGAATGCCTGAATAGGTTGAGATTTGAGAGAATTGGAGAGTCCCCTATTTTATTATAATCATTTCAAATGTGGCAACAATGATGAAAAGTCAAACTCACTAGTAGTATGTCATTAATTAACTTTGGATTAATGAGCTGCAAATTGGGTACGGTAGCCATTTGACTCTTAAATGTAGGAGCATATATCCTACGAAATATTCATTTTGAGTTGTTTTCTATTGCAAATCATTTTGTTTATGTAGCTATTAAAAGGTACTTAATTGACTTTGTAATATAACTAGCGCGATCTAAGGATAATTTTAACTCTAATGAGAAATTTATGGAAAAGAAAATCAATTTTAAACCTAGGTATTATCTGAATGAATCCACAAATATCTAGCGCATTGTCAAATACTTTTAGAATAGTTGGAAGATGCGTACGCAAGTTCAGTTCATGTAATCCACTAAAGATAAAAAGTAATTTACTACTCCATCCATTTCAATATAATGTTCATGGTTTGACTTGCGCGGTATACAAAGACAACACTTTGACCACAAATAATTGTAATTATATAAATCCCAAAACTTATAAAAAGATACTAAATTAAAACTACTATTTAAAATGAATTCAAAAATTATATTTTTACTTTTTACATTATTATACTTTTTTGCAAATTAAAAAAGTCAAACCATAAACATAGTATTGAAACGGCGTAAGGTGTAAAAACCCTTCTAAGTTCTTGAAGCCTTTCCAACAAATATACTGTATGTAAGATAGTGATGATTAGGCGAAATTTTCTATTCAATTTTTACGTATATATAACTAATTAGTACGAGCATATATATTAGTATCATCCTCTTGCATCGATCAAATTCAATGAGACTCACTCAAACTATTGAAATAGTCAACTACACTTACAGTCTCAGGCTTATGTAGAAAATAAAAGAATTTTTTTATTTTTTTTTTATTTTAATAAGGGAAAGAGAAAGTTGCATATATGGTGAACTTTAATTATAATGATGATGGGGTGATAATAATTGCATGAGAAATCAACCCTACAAACATTAGAATCGGACAAGCAAAATTCAACTCTACGTCCAGCTCTTCCGGGAGCAATATTTCTAGTGGCGGCCCCGCTTTGATCACCAGGCCACATTATAAATCATAGTAGTAATAATAATAATACTTGATCGAGTTGATATTCTTTCCACTCACCAAAATAGCACAAACGTACATTTTCATTGTGTTACTCCCTATATATCAAATCACACAACAATTTATAAAGATGCTACTCATAAAGTTCCACTCACCAAAACAGCATAGCACACATATTTGGAATTATATGGTAAGGTACTGATTATACATATGAAGTTGGGCCCAATAACTAAGTAAAAAAATTTAATGCCTCAACAGCAACCATCAATTATACATTTTCATTCATGTGGTACATAAGGTGATAAAACTATGTTACCAAAATTTTTTTAATTTTATAAGAGAGAATCTAATTTATAGTGTAAAAAAAAAACTTAATCAACAGGTAGAGTTTATATGTATCGAAAAAACCAAATACTGTACGTTAACCTGTATTTGAGCATTGGTAATCATATGGCTGTAATGTTATTTTGCAGTATCAAGTTTTTATACCGTGTAAGAGATGAGGGATGAGGGATTTAGGAGGATTGTTTTGTTGATTTGTGACAATTAGTTGCCTAAATAATATTATTATTTTTGGTTGTGAAAGGAAAATATATTCATTTTTGAAAAAATTAAGAAATTATGTATTTGAGTCTATGTTGTAATAGGAGTGTTAGTTTTGTGACTTGCATAAAGTATAGTATTAATAGTTGGTTGTGATTGAAATGGATGGAGTAAAAAGGTGGAATAATGTGTGAAAAGCAAGATGTATGATAGATAGACCATATCGTTGCATGTCCGATAAAGGAAAAGTGGATATTAGAGTAACTTGTTTTCTCCCTTCTCCACTATATAGTAGCATAGTGACTTTGAAGAGCCTTAGCTAGCTACTTAATTGAAAGATGGTTTCTTATATATGCGTCATCTTGGCATCATCAGTACCATCATCATTACAAGGACCAACAGTATACACTATACACAGGATCATCGGAAACAATAGTAAAATTAAAAGTAAATATCATTATTTGCACAAATACACAGCCCCTACCCTAGATAGCTACCTAAGTGAAGGCTTCATTCACAAAATCTAGGAGAGATACTATTATAGAGTTAGTATTGTAGGAGTACAAAATTACACTGTAGGTACTCAGTTATATTGTGATTAGTTATATATATGGTACAAACCTAGTTACATGAATATTCAATAAAGGAACACATCTCAAATATTAGCATTAAGTACAGTAGACAACCAAGTAATTTCATTTCACAATACATGTTCAAAATTAATATGTTTCCCTATAATTTGTACAGTATAAGTTTGATGTTATACTTAAATCAAATTAAAAGAGAGAACGGTGAAGACAATACAAAATGATACTACTACTATGAATTCAAAGAATTTGATTAGGTTGAGTAGCGTAGTGGCACACTCTCCATTCGTCAATCCCCATTAATGATTGGGATTCGAGTCTCATTACCCAAAAAAAGTGGGTGGTTTTCTGAGTAATGCTACATCATATCTGAAATGGATGAAATTCATTCATATCAAATTTGTTAATCAATTTTTATACCCTCTATCAGTAAATTTAAAAGTAGAACGGAATAAATTGTGTTTTACGAATTTTCATTTATTCCGTTTGGAGTATTAATATCTCTTTAGAGTGTGGAGCCCACTTAATATGGATAAAATATCATGATATTGATGTAGCATTAGTCGCGATTTTCTCGTCTATTCAAAGTAATAATAGTAATAATAATAATACTATGAATTGAAAGAAAAAGTGTGTTGTTGTTGTGAAGTTGTGGACCAAAAGAAAAGATACTACTCCACAACAGTAGTGTTAGTGTATGAGAAGGGGAGAGAGAGAGAGAGAGATAGAGTATATTGCATGAGCATGTGGGTATAATGAGTGAGAATGTCAGCCCATGCATGTGAGTGTGGGAAAAATATATATATTTGGGTTTTATTTTAGAACTAATGATTAATGTTATTGGGGAGAGGAAGAGAGAGAAAATTAAAAGCATGCAATGGAATAGCTAAGCAGGAGCAGGGCGTGTGCCGGAAAATGTCAGGCTTTGTGTTTTGGTTTCCAATGCAAACTTCATTTTATTTTCTGTTCAAATTACACACTCTCTCTCTCTCTCTCTCTCTCTCTCTCTCTCCGACTATGCGATGCCTGATTCATCCTATAAAGTTTTAGGTTGGTCAAAGCCCCCTGATTTTACCCTACAGACAGATCTAGACACTAGCATAGAAGACTAAAGAGTATCCAAGATCGATCATAATATCATTACCCATTCTATTTATTTGTATAATTTAAAGATATAAAGGTTATGCTTTCATAATTATTATTGTTCTCTAAAAGACATGATCTAGAAGATGAGATTAGTCCATAATGGTCCCTTATAATTAGGAGTACTTATTAGGATTTGGATCTTCTCATAATTAATCATAAGTGTGTTACACAAATGAATTTAATTTCATCATAATTAAGATATTCATTTCATCTTGCTTATTCAATCTCATTCAATTCAGTTCCAAATTAGTTTAATTTAGGTCAATAACATACCTTTTTTTTCCCCTCATATATCACAATTGATTCAGTGTTATTCAAATCAATTTAGTTCATTTTAATTATTTAATTCAGATATGTAAGAGTTATTGTACTCATTAGTGAGCTAAGAGGTGTTATTCAACCAAAACATGAAGGGAGGGCACAAATTAAAAAGAAGAAATGCGTCAGGTAGATGATAGATGAGCATGAGAATTTGTACCAAAAACTAATGATGATGATGATGAACCTGTAAGGTCATCTCACGCTCAGATTCAGATATGTAGCAAGATTTTCACCACCCATCCATCATTCATCATCCATCATCCATCATCCATCATCCATCTTGTTTTCATAATAATCACTATCCTGTAGCCTCTAGTCAAACTCGCTCCTATACATTTTGTGCTCCTCTCAAACACTTACGTCATCCTCATCACCCTACTACAACTTGTATCCTACACGTTTTTCTTACTTACTTGTACATACTTGTATAATGTTTTTTTCTTTTTTTTTTTTTTTTTTCTGTATTTAACCTATTCCAAATTTTAAATTTAGTTATATACTCCACTTAATATGGAAAATTACTTGTACATGATATTCACTGGAGTATATTGAATATGCATGTGCAAGTAATTTTCCATATAAATTAAGTGGATTAGCAAATGTAAATTACTTGTACATGCATATTCAATATACTCCTATTATGTAGTTTTTTGCCTCCAATTTATTTATATTTTGTAAGAGTTATTGGTTGGATTAGCAAATAAAGTTGGGTATCATCCTATTTCGTCTATGTAACTTCTATTAAACATTTAAAATTGAATAGCATGTACATTATTTGCACCAAAATAACATGTACATTATAACCTATAGTTCTTCCTCCCCCCCCCAATACAATTACCAAACAATAGGGGATGAGGAATCAAACAAGAGATCTAATGTAGGCAGCTTTATAATAACTTAATTAACTACTAGGGCAATATCTTATTGCAATGCGATATTTTATTATTGAGACTATTGATTCTACTTTCTTAATTATGACTTACCTAATGAATATTGGACTAGAATCGAAGTAAGTGAAGTTTATCTTAAACCCAAAAAACAAAGTAAAAAATGATGAATTATCAGCAGTAAATTCCTCTTAAATTCAAACAGAGCTAAGAGTAAATTAGGCTCAAATAATTGTACGCGTACGGAACTGATTAGTGTATAGCTAGGATTCTTGTCAAGGCACATACATTCCATTATTAGTATTATCTAATAATCTTGAGCTTAATAAGTTGTTGAAAGAGAAAGTAAAAGTCAGGATGATGGTTGATGGACAAGCCACGCTTTTTTATGATTACAAAGTAAAATTTCCACGGCATTATATTTTAATTTGTCAACACTGACCAGAATACAAGCATTGCTTGATGGATGACATTTCTGCAGCAGAAAGTGAGGGTTATTTTGTCCCTTTTTGCATGATTGTGTGGTGTTGTGTTGTGTTGTTGACCTTGCTTACAAACTAGCCAAACAAATTGGCCGTTTACATTTTCGAATTGGAAACCCAACTGTTTCCAGTAAAGATCGGACTAGGCTACAATTCTCATGCTTTGGAACGAATGAAGCTGTTCTCCTGTGATTCATAAAAGCCAATAAATTTATTTGCATTTTTTAAATCAACTAATCCCTTTTTAGATCGTTAACACATTGAACGAGTGAGATAATTCAACCAGTTCTTCTTATAAGACGCATGCATATTAAACGAGTGAGATAATTCAACCAGTTAACCCTCAAGACTTTTCAAACAAGGTATTTTAGTTGGCCATAGTCCCCAGTAATCTCGTTGTTTTAACAATGAGATTCGATTCAAGTTATAACGATGGAAGACCCGAAAGAGAATTTGGTGACTTTGACCTTTATAAAAAATTTTAAAATTACATATATGCCCATAATTATTAGTGTCTTAACAATAAATTAAATCACTCTTGCTGGGCAAATAATTTTCCGCAACCAAAACGAATATAATCAAGTGCTTCAGGTGAGATTTAGGAATTGAAACATATGCACTTCCGTAGACGTGAATGTAAAATCTAACCTATGTAGGCTAGCTAATACTCACATTTGAAGTTGGGGCATATATATATATATATATATAAAAATATCATGTAGTGACAAATTATGGTAATCGTAGTGAGAAAGTAAAGCAAAGGACCTTTCTATGTTCATTCTGATATGGGAAGATGATGGATGATCGACAATATAATGATGCTATTTTTGTGCCACTTTTTTTTTTCTTTTTTTTTTTTTTCCTTATTTATGCTTTTCTTAGTGGAATGTGGGTGGAGCGTTTCTTCCAAAGTGCAAAAGGGCGTCTACTTTCTGCATGCACCTCCGATCCTTCAATTCTCCCCCATCCTCTTTTTTTTTTTTTTTTTGCACTTTCTCAGGCCTTTGCATGCTTTCTCACGTATTCCCTATATTCCCAATTTAACTTTTCCCCTATTCCCATTTTCAATATTCTTATTCCATGCATTTCTCCTGTAAAAATTATTAGATGGTTATGAACCATTGGTACCCCTCTCACTCTTGACAGTAGTGTATAATATAGAGAGAGAGAGAGAGTGAGAGAGAGTGTTATAATATGGAGTCAATAATAATTTTGAATAAGGGGTCAAAATTTTAGATGTAACTAGTCAAAATTTACTCCATAGAATTGTATAATTGAAATTGGATCCATTTTATTGAACTCAAAGCTAATTGATCTGATAGATAGCAATAGCATCATGGTAAGCTAGTAACCAATTGGTTGGGGTCCGGGTAATGTCTCCTTTGTAGTGTTCAATCAGTTATCACTGATATTCATATTAATTCACTTGAGGCATTTGGGTTTTCCCTTACCTCTTAAGTCTTACACCCTTTCTTTTCCTTAAATATATATTCGGCCACTTATTCTTGGACCATGTTTATCTCGAAATAGCTAGGTCAAACTCGAGAATGGACCACAAATTTGACAATTATGTATGTAGTACGTAGTGAAATAATGCTAGCCATTACAACTCCCATACGACACAAAATACCATCATATATGCTTTTATACTCACATTTTTGGCATGCCTCAATTAAAAGAGTTATACTGGTATATCATCCACTCATCACATTCACGTACACACCTACTTTTACAGTCCTGGCCTGTTTTTCTTCAACACCTAAATGAAAGTATACCCTAGTTGTGTGGCTTAATTATAAAACATAGAGTACATATATAATAGGCGGACAAAATGGATGATAATAATACTCTTAAATATTAATGGATGATAATAATACTCTTAAATATTGGAATTGTACATGCAAGTATTGTTAATTAAATTAAAATATGAGTATATGCCACAGTTTAAGAGCGAGGTAGGGAGTAATTATTAGTAATTCCTAAATAAATGAGGGGCCCAGCGAAGTTAGTGAGCATTAGAGTAGAGGTGTGTGCATATACTCTTATATATACAGAGGATGATGAGCATGATGGGTGGGTACTACTACTAGTGGTGGCAATTGGCAAAGCCAGCCCAGGCACGCTTTGTTTCGACAGAGGCGCCACCCATGCTCATATATGCTCATGCTCATGCTCATGCTCATGCATGGAGATTTACGATTTATATATATTGCATTAAATTATTCCTCGAATAAGATTTTATTAAAATTCTCAATAATAATAATAATAATAATAATAATAATAATAATAATAATAATAATAATATGGTATTATTAAACCTAATCTGAACATTGATTTTTTTTTTTTTTCCTATGTTGAGGGTGGTGGTGGCGGGTTGAGCTGGAGGAATTTTGGAGAGTAGAGAGAGAGAGAGAGAGAGAGAGAGGAGGGAAGGGAGACACAAAACAGAGACAAACGCACTGCGTACTTTGCATGTCACGGAGCCCCAAATATTCCCTTCTTTTTTCTTATAATAATTCAACTTTTTTCTATCAAAATTAAATAAAATTACATAAAATTTAAAAAATTGCCTTTTGGTTGCTTTTTTTAGTGAGTGAGTATTTACTTTTGTACCGGAATAGTTAAATTTGTGTGATCCATTATTAAAATACAAATACTATTTTTTCTATTTTCCATATATCATACTTATTATTTTGAAAATCATATAAATATTCAAAATTTAACATAATTGGTTCGCTGTTTGGGTATTGATTGCGAATTTAATAGAATCATTGGGATTTGATTTAGATTATGAAGATTAAAGACGCGAAAGCTATTATACAAGCAATTTGTAATTTTGGTATAAAAAACTATATATATAGGTATTGTAATTATGGGTCTTGGTTTTGATGGGAGTTGCAAGATATCAAGGTAAAAGCACATGTTTAAAAATTGATTTATTTGGCACCAAAAAAAAAAAAAAAAAAAAAATTGATTTATTTTGATATATGGCATGGATAGGTCGACTATGGGGTGTATTGCAGACAATTCTTCAACCATTCTAACTTGTTGAATAATTGGTGGAATGTTGATGAGGACTTGACTAGGAGTAGTACTATAGAAGATTACACATAATAACGCTGGATCGACCGAGCGACGACTGAGCGTCCCATTGCGCGCACAATGCAACCATAATTCCGTAGCCATTGTAGGCTATTGTTAAACCTGCCCGACCGAGCAGGTTTGAAGCTACGATTTTACATGATGGTCAGGCGAAACTCCCATCCGCGACTCTTCCCTTTAATTTGATCCGAATTCGTTCTACACTTTGATTAGAGCTCCAAACCCAATAATAATAATGTACTTACTATAGTTTAGGATAGGTGATTTTTATCAATGGAGTTCCAAATTAAACTCAGATGAAAATACTGATTAAGTATATTCTTTTCTTGTTAATTTTTGTTAATAGGCACAATAAATCGCATCACAAGACAGGCCAGGTCGCTTTCTTTACGAAACCCCACTGCGCTGCATCATCGGTCTGGCTATTGCTGCTACTTTCTTCTACCTCATCATTATTACTTCTACTTGTGATTATTACTCCGATCCTACTTTGTACAATAACGTCAAACCTCCAATACCTGCCTTCTACACATTTATTTTTTAGTTTACTCCACATTATTCTCTCTCTTTTTCCTTGTTTCTTTAATTTTAGTGACAAGGTAGGGAACCATTCTATATAGTAGTGTACTGTGTCATCTTACAAAAATCGTCATGTACAGAGATATGTACGATGTTCTAACCTTGTTTATTTTTCGCATATTAATTGTTAAAAATGCGAGTACAATATAATTTCCATGTTAGTATTTGGAATAATTGACCTTAGAGAACCTCCATAAGAAAAGGATCCATTCTCAAGGGTATAACAATATCAATCATAATCACTACTGTAGTTATAAATGATACTCCTAAGTTAGTAATCATTTGTATCAAATTTTATTTATATAGTTACTCATCACAATACAGTTCTTCTCTTCCATCTTAGTAACATACTTTAATGATAAGTGAGATGTGAGACAAATGAATGCACAAATATGTGGACAAATCAAACTGGCATTATCTTTTAGGTGCTATTTTGCAGGGATCGGACAAATCAAACCTCCATATACGGAGTACTTCTTCTATAACAAACTCAAACTTTTGCATAGTTTTTAGCCAAATTTTTGTGTGCGATACAGCATCAAAGCTCCGACCTCTCTTCTCTCTCTCTCTCTCTCTCACTCTCTCTTTTTTTCTTCTTTTGTGCTAGAAATTGATTTTTATACTCATTAAGAATATTCTCTATCTAGGATAATGCCCTATTATTGTTTATACAGGTTCCAGGTACGTGTGCTTCCTTTCTGGAATTGCTGATTATGCAAGCAAAGTTGTTGTATTATTATCATCAACTAACATATCAACCACAAAGGAGAAAAAGAAAGAAAGAAAAAAACAATAATCCTTACTTTATTTTAGATACTTTTAAACAAAGGTATGGTGAAGTTTTTAATTTTAGCAACTCCAAGTTTTGTGTTTGTATAAATAAAGTATGAGTGGATCGGTACATGGAACTTCGATGTAATTTTGATTTACATGCATGTTGAGTATCACTATTATGTTTTGTATTTGTTTATTTGCTTTTGGTCGGCACATACAAAAATGAAGAAAAGTTGAGTTAAAAAGGATCCAGGAAAGGTAACAGCAAGAATGATAATGATTAATGAAATGTACTCAAAAATCGCACCTAAAATCAAGAAAAAGTAGAGATGGATGGATGATGGTAATTTTGAGTTGATAATGATAATAATGAAGATGTAAGATGTTGTTACTTGTTAGTGGTAATTGGTAATCCTGTATTGGAAATCCATAATTAAATTAAAGTTGGGTTTGGGAGATTAACGAGGTGGGTGGGTCCCAATTTCTCTCCCAGTGGCAGTGGCCCCACCTACATGGTGAAATCCTATTGGCGAAATGCGTATGCACGCGTAGTCAGGCAGCGGGCCCCACAATTTAATTAAGGGGAATTTATTTTTTTTTTTTTTTTTTTTTGAAGTTCCAGTTTTGTTTCCTTCACCACCCCCAAAAGCCCACCCATGCTGCCAACGTCCATGCAAAAAGCATAAAAATTGAGTATTTATGAAATCTCCTGTTTTTTCTTTTCTTTTTCTTTTTCTGTTGTTTATCTTAATTCTTTAACCAGGTGAGAGTCAGAAATGCTATATCCATATTTCATACTATGGTTATGGAAAAAAAAAGTACCTATACATAAATATTTATTTCGTTTTAATAATTAAATTAAATATTCTAACAAAAATGATAAATATATATAAACTCTGTCAATTATAAATATTTTTTTTAATCTATTATTGTTATGAATATAACATTACTGATAAGAACTGAACGGCCACGCTTTGTAAATGACTGTTGTTGTTGTAATTGTGTGGAGTTTCGTTCGTCACTGTGACTGTGAAGCACCACATGACCGCATGGCATTTTCACGTTCTTTTGTCCTCTTATTGTTCCTTCCATAACCATGCCCTCCTTTTTTTAATTTTTAATTTTTTTTATTACTTAGTTCTTTTTCTTTGCTACACTGACACATTCCCTTGCTAATTCTTAAATTACTAGTAGTAGTAGTACTTAAAAACTACTTGTGGAATTGTACTCTAGAATTGTTAGTTGTTATATATCGACAAGTGGTCAACTGTTTAATGTTTAGCATAGAGGATAGGACATAACCAGTTTTTTTGGTTTAATTTAATTTGATTATGATGGGGGTAAACTAACTTTGATTCCTTTAATCTCTTACCATTAACATCATCATTACCATTCCCATTCCCATTCCCATTCCCATTAGCTTCTACGAGTACTTTTTTGAGGAATCTAAGTAAGCCTATTACTGAACGAAATAGATGAGTAGCAACCAATTAGTATTCATTTTGTTACTAATTGTTTTATCATCATTATTGAGGTAAATGTATGAGCATGTAACAACACTAATAGCTACGACATGAAAAGAATAAATATATATATATATATCCTAAGGTGGTTGATTAGACCATAATTACATTAGTCCATAAATTAATGCATACACTGATTATTGATACATATATAGACCCAGTTACAACTTCTCTAATTTTCTACAACCCAACCAACCACTATTCTTCACTAATAATTTAAAGGGCCCGGTTCTTGAAGTATTTTCTGTTTCGACATGATCTTATTCAAGCCATTGCACCTGCATACTGTGTACTGTCATATCGTTATCAAGGAGGGTTTAACAAATAAAGATTCCATGAAGAAATCAATAAATCCAGCAACAGAGAAAATCGGGATCGAATAAAAGTACTCTTAGTTAACATTGCAATAGAGTTATCACTAGAATTCAATTCAGTCCAAAATAAATAATTCCAAGATTTCCAACAACGGCTACATGAAAACATATCTCCTCCAAATGCCACACGGTTTGGAGCTTGTGCGATTGAGCAAGAATCGTGATAAGGGTATCCTATTTTACGTGATATGCATGAATAGTTTGTATAATGTCAGAGTACTTGTTGAGCACATCAATCAAAGGCATTTATTAGCCTTAATATCAAACTAACACAAATAATCAAGATTACCATCAAAATTAACCCCGAAATAAAAATGACTACTATGCTTCCCAGCCACTTCAAGCCATCCAATAATGAACTACCAGTGAGGCGGTGAGAATTCTAAAACATCCTCTATTCTTAAACAAACCTGCATAGATCAAGAGCCTGGAGACGATTAAATTCAGAGTATGCATCACCATCCAAAAATTTCTCAGTAAAGAGTATTACTTGCAAACCACGAATAAATACTTGTTCTTAATTTTCAGGTGAGGTGGATATGTACCTGTACAGGTCCTTTTCTTATATATATACACAATAGCCGCAAGGGTTGCCAATCTCTTTCAAGTGGTTCAAAGTAGAGAAATCTCCCAATCAACCGTCATTTTTCATGCACATCCTTGGCCTGTATTATAAGCAGCACTTGGAAGGAAGGAAAGAGCTATGAAGAGAAATGAATGAAAGCATCTACTTCCAACTATAAAAAAACTGGGAAGGAGATCAAGCACGGTGCTAAAATCAAGCAGCAGTCAACCTGTTGTGTTTGCAGGCAACGAATACTTGTGAATATACAACAATAAGAAAATTTGATCAACTACTTGCCCACCACTGCCAATAACTACTTTACTACCAAGGGATATCAGGTTATGTCTCTCTCTTAAACATACACCAAAAGATCACCAACTCAAACGAGCATCTCTAACTGCCTTATCCACCATAGTAAAGTCATATAGCATTCTCTCAAATCTCCATCCCCAGTATTTTCCAGCTCTGCGACCAGTGGAGCATCGTAGATGCAGGTATCCGAGGCTATATGCTTCAGCCATTGGGAGTTTTCTGGCTACAGGTATTTCGGCAATTGCTAATGGGAATTGCAAGAAATAAGTCCAGTTCGCATAACCTATATCTTCAGAGAAGTTTGAAAGTGTTCCACATATCCTACACCGCTTCCTTTATTATACAACCAACACCACCACCCACTGTGGATTTGCTGCTAGCAAGCTATGGGAAGATCAAATGTGTGCAGTCTTGCCAAGACACACAATGTTAGAGATTTTATTTCTGAAATACCAATAAAGGGGTGGGGCTAAAATATCTTGTTATATGAACTGGCAGCAAATTAACATACGAGCTTTAACTGAAAACAATTTGTTTCCAGACTGAGGATTATGTTTATCAGCGCACAGTTTTAGCCAAGTCGTCAACTAACAGAGAAGAGGACCTCTCAAATTACATCCATAATTGCTAATCCGCAACAGAAGCACAAATGAATGAGTTGCAGAAAATAGAAATAAAGACTTTATCGAGGACATTGATTTCGAGTGCATGCTCAGTTAAAAGACATTGGTAAACATTGTACAGAAATCTTGTCAAATGCATCAAGTGCATATGTAGAATTCCAAGCAGGTACCAATGACCAATGCAAATAACTGGATAAAGTCACTGTATAATTTCTTCAGAATTTTTTTGAAGAGCAGCACTTCCCTAATGTTACTCTGCAACAACTCACGAATTATTATGTGGAAGGCAGTGTCTCAGGAGGTCTATATATACGCAACCTTAAACTAAACATAACTCCTTAAAGGTGAAGCTATTCGCAATCCATCCCCATATATGTCTGATATACTTTTACCACGATTAGCAAGAAACAACGTGTACTGACTCATGATAAATTCAAAGCATCATTCTCTGCCTCACATGTATATGCTTCCTGATGGATCAATTCGTCAAATAAATACTCAGGCTAATAGATAAATTTAGGTCTAATTGATAACAAAGGAAGCTGAAATCACCTAGAAAGGTACCAATGCAAAGATTGAGATGCAGTATTATGATGTGTGCCTATGGTCTGATCAAAATTCAAAATGATATCACGATTCCAGAAAAGACTAGGTTTGATACTCTCTGATTTCCTGAGCTTATTAGTGACATTGTTTCTAACAAGAGCAATTCATACCTCATAACTCAATAAAGTCGAGACATAACTATGACCACATCACATTACTCCGGCTTCCTGTGTATCATACATCAAACAAGCCCCACAGGTGACAGGACAAGGGGTGAGAGTGAGATTGAGAAGAAAAGGACCTGACTAGTATGCAGAAAACCATTTGAGAAAATAGCAAATGTTGGTGCATATCAGGTAAGATTATTGTTGAGTTGTCACTTTAGCGCATAACCTTACCAATTATATCAATTCTATGTTTTAGGAAGATGAAATGTTGCTTTCTGGACAATTCAACACTTACAAAGCAAGATGGAAGTTGAAATATAACAGGTTAGATCAAACACTCCTGACCTGGTAATAAGAGATTATACATATACACATAACCATGGCTTATGGATGTGGAGTGAGGATGCACTTCAATCAAATCTCAGTGAAACTCATAGCTTTATGCATTAATTTGAAGTGTTCCTAATCTAAAACAGAAACCTGAGAGGTATCATTTTCCAAATATACTAGACTCCAGTCCACAAATATTGCAGCCTAGAAAGTACCACGCAAATACGAGCTACCCTTATCAATGTCAATTTTAGGTGCAACACTCTTTCATAAAGAATTAACAATCCTCCATTAATGGCTCACTATCAGCAAGGATGATGTTTATTGCACTGTTGATGTTTATTGTTAATCGATTTCATAAATGAAGGGAGGCTATGCGTCACATTCATGCCTGTAAATTATACAAATTCTTGAATCCTCTCACCTAAAGGCTCACACAGCACAACAACCCCAATATCCAAACAGAGGAAAAAACAAAAAGAAAAGAAAAGGACTTGAAGCCTACTTGTTAGTCTTAGAGAGAATGATTTGAGTGATGGAAATACTTGGAAGTATTACGTTGTTATTAAGACATATTGCAATTCATTAGTGCCGACAATATTATCAGGAAGATAAGCAGGTATCTTAAGAGTCAAAAGGTCATTGAACAAGGAATAGATAAATCACGATAGCAAACATCAACATCATATGGCACTTCTTGTGATGAATCACCTGACATTCCGCTACATTATCGTCAAAATAGGGCACTAAGGCGGTGTCAATTGCAGCATGGAACAGACCCTATTTGCAGCATGTAACTAAAGTGTGTGGACCAAGAAAAGAAAAATGCAAAGACTGAGATGATAGCAAACCAACAAAAGTCCTTCACATACTAATATCAATTGGACATTCTATCTAGTAAGGATACTTGGAAATTTCAAACCAAGCAGGGGAAAAACGCAGCAAGATATTTCAAAACAGTCAAGCCTGACCTCACCATGTATCATATCCAGCAATGCAGTCTAACAAGATATTTCTTTAGTTCTTTACTAATCAATGGAACATGAATGTAGACCAAATGTAAGGGACATACTTCAGATAGCACAAATGACACTCGGCACATAATGTGTTTGACACAAACCAGAATTATATCCTTTTTATACAGTTTAGTTAACATTATAAAGCAATGAAATGAAGCTGCCTCCTACTGGTCCAAGAAGATATGGAGAGAAAAGGAGATTACGAAACAAAGCAAGTCAGAGAAGCAATATAATTGACTATCCTACTCAATAATGAACAGTATAGTTGCCCAGTGTGCTTATTTTTTGTTGATCCTATATAGGTTCCAGATAGTATGCACTATGGAAAAGTTTGGACTAGGACCCAAGTATACATGATTTACATTCCTATTTCCCAATGTGAGAGTTAAAAGGGAAAATAATTTTTACAAATCCTCTCAGTTTCCTAATGTT
>BSSO01002737.1:0-18371 GCA_030267885.1 Mesembryanthemum crystallinum
GTTCGGGGATGAGGTTACGGCTTTTGGATGGAGTGCACCCAAGCCGCCCATTGGAAACGGTCTCTACTAATCACTCTCAAAAATATTAATTAATTAAAGGATCAAAACAATTAAATTAAAGTTAAACTAACAAACTAATAAAATAAATAAACTAAAAACATAATTTAGGGTGCCTTCAAACTTACCTCTATTGTTAGGCATACAGACAGAACCCCAATGCTCACGGCGGCTTCAAAAAGATTTAAAACGTTTGGGTTTTCCCGAACAAGTCTCACTTGTGGAGACACGAATTTGGGATACCCAGGTTGTGTTTTGCAAATGATGAGGGATGTGGGTATTTATAGGTGAAGGTTAGGGATCTAGGGCTTGGTTGGAAGGATTCGGAAACAAATCTTAACCGTTGGATTGAAAGATGGGATTTTTGTTTTATTTAATTATTTCTTTTTTATTTTCCTTTCTGCCGTTTTCCGCCGCAAATGCACACGGCCATGGGCTTAGGGAAAATTAGGTGACATCATCATGATGTCATTTTATTTTTTTATTATTTTTTTTGGTTTTTGGTTTTTGTACTACAAAACTTGTTTGGTCCATAAATTTTGATCCGGGTATCGGTTTAAGGCAACTCAGGTGTCATTGGAAAGCTTGTGACGTGTACTTCCCAACGAGCACAATATTGGCTACATTTGGGTAGGCTTACGATAAGCTAAAGGCTAAACAAAGGTTATTAGGCTAAGTTCCTTGAGTATCGAGGTTCCGTCTTTTGACCATTTACTGTAGGTTATCATCATAGGGCATTATAAAAATTGGGTGCTAACAGGTACTTTGAACTCCCATTGTCATTTCCAAACACAAGAATCAACCCTTTTATCAACGTTACTGAAAATACAAGGGGGAGAAAAAGAAACCCAATTGTTGTGTGCTGAACACTCCCCCCAGGGAAGAGAGAGATGGAAGAAAAAATTGTGCTTTTGATTGAATTGTCCACTTCAACAACTAATCTTGAATCTTCGTCAGTTAAGTGGGTAAGTTCTATTTTGCTGCCTTGATCAATTTCTCTAATTTTGGGTTGAATTTGGTTGAATTTTTGTTGTGAAGTAGATCAATTTCCCCTGTTTGTGTTTGGTTCTATGTTTTTGATTTTGTTTTTCGGCAGATTGCATGATCAAAGCCTGATTGAGTTTTTGGGTCTACTTAGTTTGAACCAAAGTTAGAATCTTTTATCATGTTATGTTTGAACCTCTAGACTTTGCAAATTGGTTTGGTTTGCCCTTTTATTTTAATATTTTCTTTGTTTGTTGCAAATCTTGGGTTGAAGTGGGATATCAAAGAAGATTGACCTTATAAATTTGAACTCGAAATTTTAAAAAATATATACATCCCAAAAATTAATATACAGGGTTAATAATCTATTTTTTTTTTTTTTGAAATTACTAAATTTTCTTCAATATTTGATTCAGTTACCTATAAAGTCAATTAAAATGGGTACTAGGTGTTTATTCGAAAAAATAGAGTATGCATAGGCATAATCCTAAGTTGGAGGACATATTGCTATTTTTCCCAAGTGGATGAACAATGCTAATATTGATTTCTCTAAAATATTAAAATTTGGGAAGTTAAAGTAATATGGATCGATGTGGTTATCCTAGTGAGATGAGATGCATCTATTGCAAGAGTGTATCACTTATTTGTAAAAGGAGACCTAAGCCAAAAGGCATCATGCCCTTAAGCTATTGTAGATAATGTTATTAATGAAATCAAACAAAAACAAGTGTTGCTTGACATCACTTGACTCCAACTTTACCACATTCTCAAAAAAGAGAACTTGAATTCTTGAAGTGACAAAGTTTTTGTACTTGAGGATCTGCTAGTTTCTTTCCTTCCATGTGCAACACCAATTTGTTAACCAGCTTCCACACTATTAGATTCATTTGGACGTTGAAATTTTTTTGTTTGTAACTTAGATCATGAAGGAGAATGCATTTTTTCATAGCCTACATTGCCTACCATGGCAGACCTTAAAATCTTTTTAGCACCCCCTCACTTCCGGTATCTTTAAAAAAGAAAACAGAAAAAATCTCAATTC
Source organism: Mesembryanthemum crystallinum (assembly GCA_030267885.1). Taxonomy (NCBI): domain Eukaryota; kingdom Viridiplantae; phylum Streptophyta; class Magnoliopsida; order Caryophyllales; family Aizoaceae; genus Mesembryanthemum; species Mesembryanthemum crystallinum. The sequence continues at coordinate 2,084 of BSSO01002737.1, forward strand.
TTAGAAAATATCTTTGTGGTCCATGGTTTTCAAGGTAACATGAAAGTAAATTCCTTTATGCCTTTGTGACTATACTTTCTGGGAATTGAGGCAAGAGTCTCAAGTACCAAGATAGATATATGCTTTCAAAAGTCTTGCTATAGTAGCTAGTGGCCCTCTCCTTTTATAGATTGATTTGGGAAAAAGTCTTTATCATTTCTGAACAATGCAAGTGTCCACGTGAAACTTGATACAATGCTTGTCTTGTGCTTTCTTCTATATTTGTTTTTGTCCATTGACAAGCATAGAGGATGTTTGAATATGTGTGTTGAGAATGTGAAACAATAGAATCTTATCATTTCCAGACAATGCAAGTAGGTGTTTTGAAGCTCATCGTGTTCATCAATATGTTTATTTTGCTTGTTCATGGACGTAGCGATGTGTCATAACGCAATGGTTGGAATATGATCTCCAACTAAATTTATGGAGAACTGCACATCCTTGAGTAAATTTGCAAGTGATTGAATTTGATCATCTTATTCGTCAACAATGTCATTAGACAATGTAAGGAACTTCATATTTGATCTTTCTTTAAGGAGATTACAGACACGTTGCCAACGAATATTGTAGTTATTAGCAACAACAACCGTCTGACGTAGATCCAGATGTGCATTAATCAGATTATCTAAGCTCTTCGCAACAAGATCATCTGATATACGGCCTTTGACGTAACAGTATTCAAGCTTTGCGGCATTGACGAAGAATGTGTAGTAGCAATCTACCGTGATATCCATCACAAATATATAACTTTTGGAGAACCTTTTTCAATGTATGTATAGATAACCATACCACTCATGTCTCATCTATTGCAATTCCTTCTATGACCAACTCTTCTAGAACTTGACAACCAACCAACGGGTTCTGAGTATAGTTGTCATGTAAGAAGGTTATCCTCTTAAACTCGAGAATCTGAATCCACGGGAATCAAATCAAAGATGGGACATCAACATGCATGCTTGATAGTTTTAGCAAATATTGGATGTGAAAAGCTTTCTCGACTACTGAACAAATTCTCTTCTCTTGGACAAAAAGAAGTCAAGTTCAAGTTTCTGGATATTACGCGTAATGGCAACATGAACCCATGTACGTAGTGGTGCAACACGATAATGGCACTCATAGATGAGGCGAAACTTTTGAATATGAGGATTGTCATTGAGAAGCAGTAGTCTACTCACAAAATTCTGAAAGGCAACCTCTGATCCCTGGTTTACATTTATGTTGATGGCCGAACAAAGTCCTCTAAGTAGGCATCAACAAATGGAGAGTAAGAATAAAGTCCATATATATTTGAATCTGGTTGACAAAATGTGTGATGCTACAACATAATTAGTTGGAAGAATGATAAGATATGACAAATGATGTGGTTGGGCAAGCTACTAGTCATATCCACCATTTTGTACAGGTACAACCTTTCACAATTTTCACTCATTTTTCCTAGTAGTTGCCATTTTGCAATATAAGGAAAGGAGATATAATGATAATTTTAGTTAGAGACCACTATACACGTGAAGTAACAAGAAAATATGTTTTCTATATATTTGTTGATGCTCATGATAGTGAGGAAAAATTGAGTTTAGGAATAAAAAATGTTTAAATAAAAGAATAGAGAAGATAAAAGTAAAAATTTTCCTGACTTTTTGAGTTTAGTCAATCAGGTATAACCAATCTAAACTTTTTCTTCTGCTCAGAAGAAATGGTAAGTAGAGGTTGCATATATACTAATGGAATGGGACAGACATTGCAGGCATCATGGACCATGGAGCACAAGTTCAAAAGCAACCACTAAGAACAAACCTAAGAGCCTCAACAACTAGGGCCTCCGATGGCTCTTAGGGACCCGGATTCCAGCCCAAGGCTCCTCCCACGTCCCTATGCGAGTCCCCGTTGCATATCAAAGAGAAATAACATACTTCAATTTTTGAGTTTCTAGGCCCCATTTTGCCCACTTATATAGCCCATGGTTTTTAACCCTCCCAGGCGCCAGTTGAGTTTGGCTCCATGGGAGTGTGTGGTGACTAAAGGGGACCCAAGAGGCCACCCAGGGGCTCAGGGGGCCATTTCGACTGGCATAACTTCTTTTGCACCCACAATCAAACAATGAAAACAAACCTAAATAAAAGCCTCAACAACTAGGGCCTCCGAGGGCTCTTAGGGACCCAGATTCTGGCCTAGGGCTCCTCTCACGTCCCTATGGGGTTCCTTGTTACATATTGAAGAAAAATAACATACTTCAATTTTTGAGGTTCCGGGACCCCGTTTTGCCCACTTACAGCACACAGTTTTCAACCCTCCCGGGCATTGGTTGAGTTTGGCTCCATGGGAGTGCATGGTGACTAAGGGGGACCCAAGAGGCCCCCCAGGGGCTCAGGGGGCTGTTTTGACCGGCATAACTGTAATAGTCCAGCCTAACTACTATTGCAACACAACCCATAACAGTGGGAAGTCCCCAAATGGGCCCATAGAAAGGGCCACTTAAGCCCAACAGGGGAAGGCCTTGTTGTTTAAGTGATTGGATTCCATCACTTATAAACCAATCACACTCCACATATTCCTCCGATGTGGAACTTGGGGGTGTTACAAACTCCCCCACTTAAGAACGCAACGTCCTCGTTGTTGCGCCTTGGGCTCTCATCTGGCCCAGAATCCACGCCCGCTAGGTGGCAACTCACCTGGGCTCTCTCCTGGTCCACAAGCTCAGCCCACGGTTGTAAGTTTGGTTTTGGGTTAGACGCTGGCATCTTCATATTTTAGCGTCGCTGTTTGAATTAGGATGAAAATGGATTAATAAAGACTAGGATTATAGAAGTTATAAAATCAATCAAGCCGAGAGAGATCATTGTGGTCTAATGTTGTGTCCTTATATGAGTTTGTGCTCTCTTCTGCTTGACTTAGATTGGATTGGTGGGCCTTAACCCACAGGTCCATGATCGGAACTTGTTTGTGCTAACTTCCTTAGACGTGCATACCTTGATATGTTTAAGTGTGCTTGCCTGTATACATTTTTCCATGCTTATTTGACATTTGTTAATGTGCATGTACATAGTTCATTGCCTTTGTGATTTTTGAGAACAAAAATCTTTTTAAGGGGGGTAGAGTGTAATACCCGATATATTTTCTTATTTTCGAGAAATTATTTTTTTATTATTTTCGAGGATGAAAATTCTGTTAAGGGGGATGAGATGTAATACCCCAAAATTTGATGTAATTTTCTTTAATGATTTATATGAGTTATTTTGTTACTGGAATTACTTATTTTGTTCCTAGAGTAAATTATTCTGCTACTAATATTTGAAAAAAGTGATATTTTAAGAAGTTATATGATTATTATTTTCGGAAACTTATTACTGATTTTATTCTGATCTTTTTTATTTCCCTTTTCATAAGATTTAGGGCTAGTTTACTTGGAAAGAGGATTATTTTGAGCAAAAGCTAATATCAAGGAAATCTATTCCTTTTATTTTTCCCAGTACACACCAGAGTTCCCTCACCTTCTCTGTTTAAAACGCCACACCCTCCTTCTCTGTCAAACACTACCATCTCACCTCACCACTTTATATATCTCTCTCTCTCTCTCTGTTTCTTCATCACAATCAGCATCGAAAACCAGCCACCACCATCACAAACACCATCACATGTCATCTTCTCTCCCTCCCCTGCAGTTGTCTCATGCCGGCAACCCACTATCTCCGGCGAGCCACCCTTGACGTCGGCGAGCTACCCACCCCATCTCATCTCGCCTGCCAGTTCCTTCATTTTGTCTCGCGTTTCAAATTGAACCCCTGGTGCTTTTCTGGCTCGTCATTGCTGCTGCCGCTGTGTTCTGTTGCTGTTGTCGCTGCTTGGGCTACCAGCATCTTCTTCCCTCTTCCTTTTGTTGGTGTGAGTTAAACCCTAATCTCCAAATCAGTTCTCGTTATTTCCTAAATCACTGCTTTGAAGTTTGATTACCAAATTCTGATTTTTGGGTTTCCTTGTTCAGTTAATTGATTGATCGTAACGAGTTAAGGTTGTGAATTACTTGGCTTGTTGGATTAGAGGTAACCCTCATTCTAGTCACTTTGTAGTCGTATGTTTTTGGGTTGTTTTTATTGATTTGCTATCTGTTACTGAGTTTTTGATTTTGTTACTGGTTAATTGATTTGGTTACTAATTAAAATCTATTTGTTGCTCTATAGTATTATGACTATTATATTAGGATGGAACTTATGATCAATAGTTTATGATTATAGAGTAATTAGAGTATAAGCAGAGAGATAGTAGTGAAAAGCATATTGATACTTTGGGTGTCTTATTAAACTGAGAATTATGATATTTTCGGTTACCTCTGCCATGATTTGAGATGCATATCGTTATAACTCGAAATGGGTGTTGAGCTTGAAATGAGATTATTGTATTGGATGTGATTGGATTATAAGTTAATACTTAATATTTGGTATATTGTTTGGTTTAAGGCTCAAAGCTATCGATTTCTTAATCCTTGGCATGTTGGTTTAGCAACAGTGTTATTGATATGTGGTTACTGGTTACTTTAATTGAGATTATGTTATTGTGTCCCTTGAGTGGACTTGTAAATTGATTTTGAGAGCCTTATTGGCTATGGTTATTGGTTATGGGCCGTTGTGCCGAGTTTTATACGTATTTGATTTCGCTAGCTAACCACACGGTCGAGGCTAGGGGTTGATAATAGAGGGCAAACTGGCACAACTATTTGGGTTTAAGTATTCTATATGAATAGAATTGAAATTTGTAGGTTGGGGTTTATCTATTTGATGAAAAATCATACTTATGAATACAAGGAGGTCAAGAGACCTTAAACTTGTTATGTGGGTTGTATTATTGTTCCATTTTGGTTTTATTATTTGATAGAATGATTGGTTATACCAGTTTTGCTGACGTTGTTGCTTTTGTGCTACGTGTGTTTTCGTCCACGTTTTCTTCCTATGGTGGGCCTACGACGATCTTATGTGAATTTGTTATATTTGGGGAGTAGACTGATGATTTTGTTTCAGGTTGATTAAGTGAGGATTGCACGCTTCCGCTTACACTCAATTAGAGTTTCTACAACAGTTGGATTGTATTGGTTGTATAAGTTTTATAGTTTCTTTCCAGTTATTTATTCAGTTGTAATAGATATAAATAGATCACTTAGAAATGTTCAGATTTATTCTGGGATGTATTGGTTTAGCCTTGCTCTCATACTCGGGAGTCGGGTGCGGCGGTGACGCCATGGATTCTGGTTGGTTGGATTTGTATATTTATTATTTTTATTGAAACAGGTTTTTATTTAAACCTTTAAGGCAGGTTTATTCGATTTTTAAACGAAACTATGCCAGATTTTCGGCTCGTTTTTATTTATTTGTTTTCTATAAAATCAGGGGTGTTACAATAACTCCTTTTGCACCCACGATCAAACACTAACAACAAACCTAAAAGTCTCAAGAACTAGGGCTTGTGAGGGATCTTAGGGACCCGGATTTCGGCTTAGGGCTCCTCTCACATCCCTATGGGGTTCCTCGGTACATATTGAAGAAAAATAACATACTTCAATTTTTGAGGTTTCGGGACTCCGTTTTGCCCACATATTTTTTTTTTTTTNTTTGGTAAAATGATGAACTTTCATTAAACCAAACTGCAACACAAGTTTTAGATACAAATTAGCTAAAATCAAAATACAAAATTTTAGCTACATTGTCTCAATGTTTCTTAGCATCTGCATCTTATCTCCAGTTACCTTCTAGGAAGGGCCCAAGAGACGAGACTCATCATGTGCTACATTGAGGAGTTACATGAGTCCTATCTTACTGCAGCAAGGCTTTCATAACTTCTCTATCTGCATCTCTGGTCTTGGTAGGGAGAATTTGAAGTATTCTGCTCCTAGCTTCATACTTGATTCTTGCCAAAGTTGTTGCCAGATTTTCCACTTTTAACTCCCACACTGCAATATTCCTCGCTCTCCAGATATGGTAGAGTAGTGCTGCATAACAAGCTGAGATCACTTGTCGCTTGAGTTTCCTGTCTGCAGATTTCTTGTATATCCATTTCCATATATTTTGCCATTCTCCAGCTCTAGTGTGAATGTTAAGCCATTGCTTTAATCCTATCCAGCATTGTTGGCTATATTGGCAGTTAAAGAACAAATGCGCCTCATTTTCTGGTTGCAGACCACATAGAGGACATTCATCATTGCTGCAAATTCCGCGTTTCTTCAATTTCTCTCTAGTCTGCAATTTGTTCAGGAAAATAACCAACAAATAATTTTATGTTTAGGCTGAGAGTATTTATTCCAGACCCAATGCCTCCATGGAACCTTTTGAGGTAAATTCAGTAGCCAAGTGTAACCTGAAGATACTGTGTAGCCTTTAGAGCAGGGTATCCAGTTGTCTCCATTATAAGCTAGTTTGAAAACATTCTTCATTTTGCAGATTCTCCTCCATCCCCAAGGACAATCACTTGGTGGGGAATAATTCCACCAATTCTTGCCTTTCAAGTACACATGATTAACCCATCTAACCCACAAAATATCAGCTTTCTGAGAGATGAACCATACATACTTCCCCATCAATGCTTCATTCCACTTAAGCCCATTTTTAATACCCAGCCCACCTTCTACTCTTGGCCTACATATGAAATCCCATGCAATGAGGGGAACTCTGTTTGCAGTAGCATTTCCATCCCATAGGAAATTCCTACAAACTGTCATTATCTTCTTCATTACACATTTGGGCAACAGGAATATAGAAGACCAATAGGAATGTATACTTAGGAGTACAGAATTTATCAATTGTACTCTCCCTGCATAAGATAAATTTCTCACCCCCCAAGCCTTGATTCTCACACACTTTTTATCCACCAAAAGCTCACAGTCAAGTTCAGAGAGTTTTTTAGGAGATATGGGCACTCCTAGGTATCTGAAGGGGAGTTTACCTCTCTTGAAGCCTGATACTCCTTGAATCTGCTGGGATATTGTCTCAGGTACATTCCCCATATAAATATTGCATTTAGGTGGGCTGGCTTGAAGTCCTGAAGCAGCTGAGAAGGTTGCCAATCCTCTTAGCATGAGCAAGGCTGAGCTATAGTCCCCTTTGCAGAAGAAAAGGACATCATCAGCAAATATAAGATGACAAAGTTACATAGTTTTACAATTAGGGTGATAGGAGAATTGTTTCATTTCACACACTCCTTTCAAAACCCTTGTGAGGTATTCCATTCCAATCACAAATAGAAGAGGAGATAATGGATCTCCTTGCCTTAACCCTCTTTTACCTTCAAATCCATGATGGACACCACCATTGATAGAAAGAGCAAACTTTGTAGATGAAACACACTGCATGACAATCTTGATGAAATTCAGATGGAAGTTTAGTGCATGTAGCATCTCCTCAATAAACCCCCATTCTAATGAGTCATAGGCTTTATGTAGGTCCAACTTCATAAGGCACCTTGGAGAAATATGCTGCCTATTGTACATTTTCACCAAGTCTTGACAAATAAGCACATTCTGCATGATAGTTCTCCCACACACAAAAGTTGACTGCTCTTCAGAGATTATATGAGGAAGGATTACTGCCAATCTACTACAAATCATTTTAGAAATGATTTTATAAATTGTGTTGCAACAAGAAATTGGCCTATACTCTAACACTGTTGAGGCTGATTCCTTCATTGGAATGAGAGAAATAGAAGTCTCATTCACTCCCTTCTGCATTACTCCGGTTCTAAAGAACTCAAGAACAGCTTCAGTAACATCTTGCCCAACAACCTCCCAGCTATCTTTAAAGAATTGGCTCCCAAATCCATCTGGGCCTGGTGACTTATCACCGTGGATGGAGAAGACAGCCTTCTTCACTTCAAGTGCATAATAATAGTCTTTCTAAGAAATCCCTTTGCATCTCAGTAAGAGTCCTCCCTTTCTTCACAACTGAACTATCAACATGTTGCGTGTGAGGGTTGTAGGATCCCAAAAGGGATTTGTAGTATTCCATGAAGGCACCCACCACTTCATTATTGGTTTCATAGGTGTTCCCTGCAGCATCACTCACTTTGTAAACTCTATTCACATTCCTTCTAGCTTTAATGCAGCTATGGAAGTACTTGGTACAGTTATCTCCATCCTTCAGCCAAAGAGCCTTTGATTTTTGCCTCAAGAAGCTAGTTCTAGCATTCTGTAACTCCTTATACTGTGAGGCCAGAGTAGCCTCATCAGCTATAAGAGCTGTAGATCTTGGATTCTTTTGCAACTCCTCTTGACATTTCTGAAGCTCAATCTTGGCATTATCAGCTCTTTGCTCAATTTCAGAAAATTTTTCTTTATTAAGCTTCCTGAAGAAACCCTGCATTCTCTTTAGCTTACACACCACTCTCTGCATATGATTCCCATGAACAGATTTATCCCAAGCAGCCTTGACTTTCTCCAGATAATCAGGAATACCAGACCACATATTGAAATACTTGAATGATCTTTTGCCACAAGTATAATTGAACATTCTCACCAAAGCAAGGCAATGGTCAAAAAGGATTTCATTAAGAAAAGTAGCTGCAGAGTCAGTAAATTCATCAATCCAAGAATCATTAACTAAGACCCTATCAATCTTAGAAACAACTCTATCATCATCATGTTGTTTATTGCTCCAAGTATAAAATGCACCATTATATCTTAAATCGTGTAACCCACATTTATCAACACAATGCTTGAAATTTCTGATCTCACTCATAGTCACTGGGGCACCTATTCTTTCAGTAGGATCCAGGACATTATTAAAATCTCCCCCCACAAGCCATGGAATACCAGGAATGCATAATATCTCCATATCCCTCCATAACTCCAATCTAGCAGCATCATCATTATAAGCATATACAAAGGAACAATAAAAAACCTTACCTGTGCCTATGTGTTTGACAAAGGTATCACTACAAGAAAACCCGTCTTTGGCAACGATGAAAGTCGTTGCGAAAAATGGGGTGTCGTTGCAAAAAATATTTTTCGCAACGACTTTAGTCGTTGCAGGGTCGTTGCGGGTAAGAGCGTTGCAAAAGAATTACGCAACGACTTTGGTCGTTGCAATAAATACTGTTTTTTGCAACGACATTGACCGTTGCTATAAATATGTCGTTGCCATACCTATTAAAATTCATATAATGGATGAATATCTAACGCAATGACTTGCGTCGTTGCAAAAGATGCGCTACTTTTTGGCAACGACAAATGCTGTTGCAAAACATATGCTCAAAGTTATTTCCATTCGCATATTGCAACGGAAGGAGTCGTTGCAAAAAATAATTCAGACTTCCAAAAAAAAAAAAAAAATGAATGTGTGAACACAAAGAAAAACCATGCTTCATAACTAACATTCAATTTGATTCTGTTATTAATGTAATCAATAGAGTAATTACAATACATCAAGATTTACATCAAGAAAATTACATCAATCGTCATATCACTGAGCAAATTAAAATCTCATAAAGTTGATCGAGCTTTGCTTTTTCCATATTTGTAACTTCCACAATTCCATTGAGCATGAGTGGTTCATCTTGTTTTACGAGTGAGCTCTCCACATGTTGCTGCAATGAACAATTGACCATCTATGGTAAAGAGTAAAAACATCAACAATAATAACCCAAAATTGTGACTCATACTTTAACAGCTCAAACCAATTCAAAAATTGAGTCTTATTGTATAACCCTTAAAACATGCAAAAACCATGGTTTAACAACTTAAAATCACTGGAAGAATCTACAAGTTTTACTCCAACAACTCCAGCAGTGAAAGAGTCGAAGAGAAAGCATAAAAACAAAGGGTTGCCACAGTTTTATTTGGAAACAATGATGCTATGGGTAAATCTACAGTTAGCATTGATCTTAATCCAGTAACAGATACCACCCAAATGGCTAATGGAATCCAATAGCATGGCAGCAAATCTTAATGGCAATTGGCACGATGGTGAGGAAATTTTTGGTTGTTCTACCAATTTTTCACCTCAAACAGCCAACGTCAATTATAGTTCATTTCATTTTATTAAATAATTAAAATTGGAAGAGAAATTCATTAAAACAACTATGCACAGTTTCAAGGTGGTCATGTAGAACATACAGTTAGCATCAGGTGCACGGACACTAATTTGAGCATTCTGAAACTTGTAGATATATATTCTGTCTCGTACACCTGAATTAAATAAAGACAAGTAGTAAACTTTATTATATTCATGCATTATTGATCTTAAATAAGGAGATAACACATCATACAAGCATTCTTGAAAGTACCTTAAAGCTTACCCCAAAATAAAGCTGCGATTGATCACTCTTTAATCTGTCGAAATCATATTTCAACTACATCTTACACGGAAGCAAAACCATATATCTTTAAGATGAAACAAAACAAACAATAGTAAATCACGAGGTCATAATATGTCACAACTCACAATCATATTTCAATTGTAATGTAAATGGAAACAACCATATGTACTTGTATCGAAACTATTGCACTCTGAAAATAAGGGATCAAGACAACAGCTACAAAACCGGAATGTAGCAAGAGTGAAAAAAACAAGTACCTGTCAAGGAGAATGTCAAGGAGAATTATCAGATGGAAACTCTGAAAAAGAAAAAAAATCATGCAATCAATAATCTCTACCTTTCTTTCACTCATTTACTTAAATAGAAAGCAAAGATTGTTCAATGAAGCCAACAAACAGCAGTTCACATACTAACCAAGACCAGAAAAGAGATTAAACGAGAGATAGGTAAAAATTCACATTCCAAATCCAACCATCCCATCAAGCCCTAAAGTATTCGCAAGTTACATGAGAACGCAATGACTACCCAGTTCGGCTGGGATGCGATCACTGAAGCTGCTGAAATTACATACATGTATGCGCCTGAATTTTGGGTCAAACCCATGCTTGAGATGTTTTCAGTGACAAATCAATGTGGAGTGAAGCTGAATTGTAGATTTGTCAGTTGGCTAATAGGTTATTGATCTTCTGTTCTAGTTCACATTAGTGTACTAGTTGGATTATATGCTGTATATATGATTTTGCATCATAAAGGTGTCTAGCAACAAACACACTATACTTCCATCCATATTGATAAGGACATTGAAAACATTTTTCACATCTGTATGCTTCTGGTTTTAAAAGCAGACATATTTTCAATACTTTGAATTTTGGTTTGGTTATCAGGCCCTAAAAAATGCCCTGTTGCCCTAGCATTCCTGATTTCCAGTAATGTTGCACATTCAGTTTTATCTAAATGTAAATAATATGCAGAGACTAATCAAGTAAAACTTAAATAGCAAAAAGAAAAATAACCAAATATTAGAAATAGTGTTAGGATTAGCAGCCTTCAATAATTATCAAACACATAAGCCATCAAATAAACTAGATTTCAGATCTGGAAATAGGTAGACATGAAAATTACCTAATTGAATATCCAAGCAAAATTACGATCCAAGACTCCTCAATCAAATCCTTGTTATCTAAAACACATAATAATTTATAAATCAAAATTAGATTCTAGAGCACAAAGTCACTATAGTATAGATGTAGATACAAATTTAAGGGTTTAGGGTTTCATTGGGCTCAAACCATACATGGCGGAGGAAGCCTGCTAAGGTTGGCGTGCGGCTAATCAATGGAGGTCTCCCTTCCGGCGACTATGAGGGGCAGCCAACAACCCATCTCAAGTCTCAACCCCTTTTCGCTAAGTCGAAACTGGGAGGGACAGAGGGGGTGCAGAGAAGAGGAGAGAAGAGGAGAGGAAAGAAAGACACAGAGAGAGTATGAGATGGAGTAAAGAAGAAAGAGTGAGGGATTACCAGTGACTGGTGTTCGTTCGGCGTTCGACGGCGCTTCGATGGTGTTCGACGTTCGTTCGGTGTTCGTCAGAGAGCTCTCTCTCCTCTTCTCTCTCTCCGCTTGTGTGGTGTGTGTGCTTAGGAGCTTTCCCAGTTCCCACGCCTTTTACTTTCTTAAATTTGAACTCCAAATAAAAGTTACCACATTAACTTTTTTTTTCTTTTTACTTTTGCATTTTTTTGCAACAATAAAGTCGTTACTATATAAATCACCCGTCTTTAGCAACGACACACTTTGTTGCAATAGATAGGTCCTAAGTTACGCAACAACTTTTTGTCGTTGCAAAACAAAGCTCCTATCTTTCACCACGACTTGAGCTGTTGCGAAAGTTGCTCCTAATTTTCAAATTGGCCCGCCAATAACTTCGTTGGAGGGAAATCAAAATTTCATTAATCGCAACAAGTTTTTGCAACAACTTTCTTCTGTCGTTGCTATAAATATCTTTTGCAACGGAAATTTTATATCGTTGCAAAAACGTTGTTGCAATAAATGGTTTTTCTTGTAGTGTATGAATGAGTTGAGGAGTAGTTTCTAAGATGGTGACATGGAAATATTGAGGTTTCCATATCACCCAAATTCTACTTTTGGCCACCACAAAGCAATTAGTAGTAATCGACCACCCAGCACAAAGATTTTGTGAAACAGTTGCAAGGTTGCACTGCTTCACCTTGGTTTCCAGAAGCCCCACCAAACCCACTGACTGCTGGTGCAAAAAGAGAGAAATTTCCTTTTGCTTATTTGGTTTGTTGAGGCCTCTGATGTTCCAAAAGCAAATACTATCCATTTGGAGTGGGAGGAGGCACCTCCCCATTCCCCCTGTTGTTAGCCACTGCAAGCTGCTCCTGAAGAGGTGCAAAGCTATTACTAGCCGAGGCTCCCATTGAAGTCCCTTGTGCATTACCTGAATTGTTTCCTCCTGCCTTCCCTTTGTCATTCTGTACTCCTGAACTTGAAGCATTATTTCCTTGTGTAGTAGGGGTGGACTTCCTTGTTGTTGCAGACTTGTGGATCAATTGGAATCCCTCCTCATCAACAGTAACTGTTCTCTGTGTTACAAGCTTAACCTGCTTCTGAGCTCTAGCTTGTTGCAATTCCTCCTTCTTGCACACTTCTGTTTCATGTCCATAATTCCCACAGTTTTTGCACAATATGGGTTTCCATTCAAACTGAATCTCATAATGGACTATCTTACCCCATTCATCCTCAAAGGAAATATCCTTTGGAATCACCTTATCCACCTCTACTTCTATCAGTAATCTAGCAAATGCAAGTCTTGTTTTCTCCGTTGTTGCTCTATCAGCTTTAAGTGGTCGACCAATCAAGCTGGCAATCTTGGATAAAGTACCTTGACCCCAATATTTGAGGTCCAAACCCTGAATTCTCACCCACACTGGTACAAATTCCACAGCAGTCTTACTCAGTTCCAAGTCTGCTCTCTAAGGTTTAATCACAAGGGGTTTCTTATCAAACAGCAGCACCCCCTGTTCTACCACCTGGGTTTTGCTATCATATGACTTGAATCTCACCAGGAAAACCCCTCGATTCAGGCTAGCAATTTTATCAATGCCCAAAGAACCCCAAATACGCTTAAAATACCCTTCCATCACAGCTAAGGGGGGATTGAACCCAAAACATAGCAAATCACCGCATTCTTCCAATAAATAACTTCTTCCTTGATATCATCATGTGTAATTTTAAGATTTGAGTTACTTACCGGCGAAGATGAAAGATCATATCCATCCGGTGGAGTAGCTCCCGCTGAGACCGAGCTCCATTGAGGTTGAGGAGGAGTTTGAACCTGAGCCCTATCTTGATTTTCCTCAGCTTCCACTTCTTCTGCCCAAGAAGTAGGTGAGGCAACTGATTTCCCTTTATCCTTGCTCGAATCCGAGAACCCTAGCGCACGAGACACATTTGGTTGCTCCAATGGAACCACCCCTGGAATGCTTAGAACATCAACATTCTTCCTACTATCTCCCGATTGTGGCACTTTCTTGTTCACTTTAGCTTTTGCATTTGATTTTGAATTTGATTTAGAGGCCTAAGATCGAGGTTTACCTCTTCTGCCCATGGCGCAGCTTTCGCCTGAAGGTTTTCTCTAGCTCATCCTCTCTACTTAGAACATCAACATTCTTCCTGTTTTGCCCACATATAGCCCACGGTTTTCGACCTTTCCGGGCGGCGGTTGAGTTTGGCTCCATGGGAGTGTGTGGTGACTAAAGGGGACCAAAGAGGCCTAGGGGCTTAGGGGGCCTTTCCGACCGGCATAACTCCTTTTGCACCCACGATCAAACAGTAACAAAACCTAAAAACCTCAACAACTAGGGCCTGCGAAGGCTATTAGGGACCCGGATTCCGGCCTAGGGCTCCTCTCATGTCCCTGCGAGGTCGAGTAAGCAAAGCAGCAATGTTACCTTACTACATGGGATCTAGTTATGCTCTCTGGCCACTATATTCAAATGGATCTCATGTTCAAGAAGCCTTCACATTTAGATGGTGATCATGAGAAATACTCGACCGAGAAACTCCTTGTGAGTCCTAAAAACTCTCTTTCTCTCACCCTGGTTCATTTTTACCCACTCGCAGGTCAGCTTGCCACATGAGTAGATGAAGATCGGCATGAATGCTTGGTATTCATAGATTGCAACAAGGGACCTGGGGCTAGGTTCATCCATGTTGCTTTAGATATGACTATTTCTGATATCCTCTCACCAACTGACGTTTCAATAGTAGTTAACTCTTTGTTTGACCATGACAAGGTTTTGAACCATGGTGGCCACACAAGGCCTTTATTGTCTGTTCAGGTAACTGAGCTCGTAGATGGGGTCTTCATCGATATTTCTATGAACCATGCGGTTGTAGATGGAACCTCATACTGGAACTTTTGGAACGTGTGGTCTGAAATACATAGAGCAAAAGACATAAAGTTTTTTGCACCGCGTTCCCATAACCATAAACGGTGGTTCCCAAATGGACACGGCTTAGCTATTACCCTCCCTTTTTCCCACCCGAATGAATTTATAAGTAGGTACGAAGCACCTCAACTAAGGGAGATATTCTTCCATTTTTCATCAGAGTCTATAGCACGACTAAAATCCAAGGCGAATAAGGAATGCAACAATATGAATAACATCTCGTCCTTCCAGGCCTTGTCCGCGCTTGTCTGGAGGTCAATTGTTGGAGCTTTGCACCCACCTCGTGATCAACTCCACAAAGGCATACTCTTGGTTAATAACAGGCACAAATTAAATCCACCTTTGCTTCAAGACTACTTTGGCAACTCAATTAATGCGATCGAAACTGCTGCCACAGTCAGTGAATTACTTGATCAACACAATTTAGGGTCAACATCGCTATTATTGCAGCAATCAGTAGTGAATTACACTAATAACACCGTGCATTATTTCCTTCATGATTGGTTACAATCTCCATTTTGATAATTTTTTTGATTC
The DNA here is from genome assembly GCA_030267885.1 of Mesembryanthemum crystallinum. NCBI lineage: Eukaryota > Viridiplantae > Streptophyta > Magnoliopsida > Caryophyllales > Aizoaceae > Mesembryanthemum > Mesembryanthemum crystallinum. The sequence continues at coordinate 17,424 of BSSO01002737.1, forward strand.
CAAAAGTGTGCTTTTTGCAAGTTCGCCAAGATTTGACGTGTATGGGAATGATTTTGGATTGCGGAAAGCAGTGGCTGTTTGAAGTGGTCGGGGATACAAAGATGTTAAGTTTGTGCTTTCTTATCCAGGATACGAAGGAGCACGAAGTATGTGCCTTGAGATATGTCTACCATCGAATTAAATGAGAGCTCTTGAAACAGATGAGGAGTTCATGGATGTTGTATGTTCACCAAATAAGGGATACTAAATTACACGATGTCTAAGGCCATGATAGGTGAAGCATTATTAATTCTCGCTAAAAAATAAGGCCAGGGTCCAAGTTCTACACCATGATTTTTTCTTTTTTTTTTCTTAAGGAGGTTAAGGTATCCCAATTATTTTGTACTTTTTTTTACATGTTTTGTGAGATGTAGTTAATTGTTGTTGGAATAAAATTCATTGTCTTTATTGATTCCATTAATAATAGTGAAACCATTTTAGTATGAGGATGATCTCACAGGAAAAACTTCCTCGAAAACATGTTATACTCCCTCTGTCTCCCTATATTTTCAACAGTTACGTTTTCACACATAATAAGGCAGGGGTTAAAAAGTCGAAATTGTACTTGAATTGCAAGTGGGAGGTGTTTGGTTATTTTATATTTGGGGGCAATAGGGTCAATTTGTTGATAAAGTATGTTAAAAAGTAGAACTGCTGAAGTTATAGAGGGACAGCCCAAAATAGAAACTGCTGAAGTTATAGAGGGACAGAGGGAGTAATAAAAACTAGTTACATGCCCATGCGTTGCACGGTTTTTCTTTTCGGTTCTTTTGTCCTTCATATTTGGTGTTAGCCTATGTTATGTATGTGCTATATTTTCTTATGTTGGAGTGTAAGTGCTATATATGAATATGAACCCATTTCTATAGTAATGATTTGAACTGATCTGATCATTAGATCAACCTTACA
>BSSO01002738.1:0-18370 GCA_030267885.1 Mesembryanthemum crystallinum
TAGTTATATTGTTATGAATCTACAGTATATCGGTTATGAATCTATGTTCAATAGTTAAAAAAAAAAAATATTATTAGGCGTGTGGGGCCCACGCGCGCGCTGACAGGTGGCTCTCAGGAGCACCTAGGTGGATCCTGGGAGCACCCAAAAATTTGCGCTATGTAAGAGTGCACCTTGCACTTCTTTATTATAAGGCCTTGTTCTCTAGAACTTATTTTTGTTGATTTTTGTTGATTTCAGCAAGAATCAACAAAGTCGCTCTCTGCCGAATCTAATGAATCAACAAAAATCAACGAAAAAAATCAGTAAAAACAACAAAAATCAACGAAAATCAACAAAAATAAATAATCAACAAAAATAAGTTGAAGAGAACAAAGCCTAAGTGTCGCACTTTGCACATCTTCATAATATTGCGATGCTTGCTTGGATATAATGGCTATTACAATATAATATATTGTATTGAGTTTTATATAGTTACACACATACTCACGGTTATTCATAAGAACTCCATATTTGCGTTGCAAACTTGAAAATATAGCATTGGAAAAATGCTTAGATAACTGTTGCTCACAGCAGATTTAGAAAATAAAGCATAGATAACCATGAATCTGAGTTTGTCATTGGTCAAAAACATAGACAAACACATCTGTAGATTGTAGTACTGATCAAGTCAGCAAATAATTCAATGTCAATACTTTATGGAGACACTTCACACTATAACACCAATCTCCCTGGCATCCAATATCATGCCCTTTAATCTTGCAAAAATAAACCACCCAAATTCTTTCCCTCTTCCTAGATTTGTCACCTTTTTCTCCTTATTTCAATCCTATTGTCAGGCAAATCAATTGCAATCTCTCTCCTAAACCCTTCTTTTTTCTCCCCTCCCAATGTACTACATTCCCCACAAAAGAATGGCTCCCCACTAACAAATTTGTGGCCTATGAAAGTATGAACCTACTAATAAATTTGTACTAGTAGTAAAATTCTTTAACCCTACACAAAAGGAGTTGAAAAAAAAAATATGCTAGAAAAGAGGCTTTTGCCTTTTAGATTAATCTGTCAGACAAGCTTGGAAGTCTTCTAAAGAAGTTCACACTAGTTGGAGGCATGGGGTCTCTAAACATGGGATGCCTCAAAAAATAGAACCCAAGTGCAACAGCTACCATCTTTGGGGGTACTGAATAGAGGATTATTGTGACCATTAAGCATATCCCTATGAAGAGTTTTGTTGCCCTTGGGTCTCTCCAACTAACCAATGCTTGGGCTCTCTCCCCTTGGGTTGCCAAGTCACCCAAGACGGTTTGCACCCGAGCTGCCAAGATCCGTAACCGATCGTATCGCATCCGGATGATATCGGGCGGTTTTGAACTTGGGATAGTGTCGAATTCCTCATCGAGGTCGTCGGGATCAACAGCTTCCGCTTGTGATAAGCGGGTATCCATGCCCGCTGGGATCTTGGGTTTGAATCGATAATACCATATGCCGATTAGGAAAACATATAAGAATCCGGTTGGGACAATTAAATCTGGGTACCAAACCAAGACCAAGTAAAGAATGTGAACCAAAATTGTGGTTAACGGGTTCCTCCACCTTCTAATCTCGTCTAGCCATTTAGCTAGCCCGATGACCCAAGCGAGAACCCCTACTATCCGAAACCAATTAGCCTTACTCTTCCTCATGCTCCAAGCATGTGAATCCGCATCCAACATGTACCGCACGACTTCTGGCCCGAGTGCAGGTTCAGATCGAGCTAACCATGAAGCGACCATCTTAGTGGCCGCTAGACGTAAAGCCTCTTGTTGGGCCACCCCTAGTGGACGAAGATAATGCATTCGTGGAAGCATGGGTTGCCCATAAATGGCACATGTGTCGGGCAACAATGTTGGGCATACGAAGCGAACTGCCAATTCAATCTCACCCATCTTCTTGAGCCCGGATCGGAACAAAACTAAAAGGGGATAAGAATTAGTGTACACCTTATTACTCTCCAATGTGGATACTCGAATCCGAACCTTTCCAATGCGACAGTCGGGCTTCTCCTCGCCCGGCTCCGCAAACATCCGCCAATTGTCGAATACTCCTATCGTTAAGACGGTACACGGGTCATAAACCTGCCACGTGTACTGCTCATTCCAACGTGGATCAAAGCTGTCCGTAATCGTCCTTGTTCGCACCCACTTCTTCCCATACTTCGCCACACAATAAGCATCAGTAGACCCCTTCCCTCCACCCTTATGCTTCATCGGAAGTAACCCTCGGGCCCCAAGAATGCCAAGCTCCAAGATCCCAACCGGCGACCTCCACAACTGCTTAGCCGTTGGCCGAAAGTCGCTACACACGTGAGCAGCCTCATCCAGCACGTGATACCCTCCTTCCAAGCACAACCTTAAGTGTACCCTCCCGCCATACGACCCACCACCCTCTCCGCCCCCGCCCTCCAACGTCAGCCACTTAGACGCCACGTGTCGCTCATCCACCCGTTGCTCAATCGCGGCCACAGGAACCACCGCGTGGCCGAGAAGCATAGGCTCCTTCCCCGTCCTATCCTCCACCAACACAATCAACTGATCCTCCAATGGCTCCCCAGCAATCAAGACCAAATCCTCATTCCAATGCACCGCAGCACTGTGGCTATTCATAGCACCTCTCTTAGTCCTTACCGACTGAAACCCTAACTGCGCCTTCACCCGAATATCCGGCACCGTCAACGGCGGCAAATTCGCCGGAATCTGCAAATCCTGGGCATCAATCACCGTCATCCTCAGGTACCACAGCTTCGGCGACTGGTACACCTTCGAGCGCGTGAACGCCACGCTCGGCGGCGCGTCGGAGCACCACGCCTCGGGAAACGCGTCATCAGCTTGAGTCCCAATCCAAACGGCTAGCTGAATGTCACCACTGACCCGATTATTCGGGTCATCACCCGACCCGCCTTCCAAACGGTACCATTGCGGAGCAAGCGGGCTATCGGGCGGGTCGCGAACGGGTACATCGGAGAGATCGAAGCAAACACCGCCGAGAAATCTCTCCGATGGCGCGTCCCAAATCGAGATCTCGAGAGTGGTGGCGGAGCTGTCGGGCTTGGGCTGGGCCAAGGCGAAGACCTGTTGCCATTCTGGATTTTCCGGCGGGTCTCCGGGCCGGTACCCGGCGGGCTTGGATCGGACGAAATGGGTCGAGGTTCGGAGCTTGACGAAGGGGCTCTCGTTTGGGGCCAAGCTTCGGGCCTTGACGATCCGGACAAATAAGTATTGCATTGGTTCGACGAGGTCGAAGGCCGAGATTTTCTCAGTTTCGGTGGCTGTGAATTTGCTGGAAATTGTTTTCGGGGCGTATTCGTTAGTTTGAGACGAAACGCCCCGCTGGATTCGCATTCTTTCGCCAGTTACCATCCGCCTCACGAGCTCTGGTGGAGGCGCGTGCATCTCACGCGCCTCCGGGGGAGGTGGGTAGTGGTGGGGTGGTGGCGGGCCGTGGTTGTGATCGGGTGGTGGTGGGCCATGGTGGTGAATGACTGTTTCCATTGTAGCCATATTATGGCCCATGGGAGGTTGTTGTTGTTGTTGATGCTGCGGGACTTCTTCCATGACCACCATTTGAGGCGGGGGTGGTCCGTAATGTGGCCCACCTCCTCCCGCTTCCATTGCCACATCCGTCGGTACTGGACCTTGACATTGACTCTGACCTTGGCCGTGCTCGTCCCGCCTTTGCTCCGGCGGAACATCTGCCAGCTCGGGTGGCGGCTGTTGCGGCGGAGCATCACCATCTTGCGGTGGTTGTTGCGGCTGCTCCTCCATCATTTCATCATAGTAATAAATCCTCAGCCCAATCTCCCCTCTAATCCAGCTAAACACACTCTTCTTCTCTAAGGGAAAGTACACCAGCCCTTCCTCACCCCTCCTAGCAAACTGGGACCCATACAGCTTGACCCGGCCTAAGAAATGGTTCTTCCGGGCCGCCCCAGCAGGCGACATGCGCTTGTCGTGCAACACCTCAACGTTGAGCTCCTCGTAGTCCATGGTATTTGGGTCGGATACGATGAACTCCAACGGCTCGTTCCATGTTGGGTTGAGTTCCCGGTATTGAGTTGAGGTTCGTTTTCTTTGCCCATCAAAGTCAGCCACCACATACGGGCTTGAGCTGCCCTGCCCGTCTTTAGGCAGCAGGTCCCGGGCATCAACCACCTCCACGATCAGCTTCCGCACCAACCTTTGCTCCGCCCCTCCCGGCGGCTGCTGCGGTTGCTGCTGCTGCTGCTCGGAGCTCATGTCTTTATTGCGTCATTTTTCCGAGGACTGTTGTTTGTATGACCGCTGGGAATTGAGGTGGAGGAGAGAGAACAAGAAAGCGAGAGGAGGGACAAAATGGCCGTTGATAGCGGGGAAAAGAGTTGATGTTGGGTTGATGAATAATGTTGTGTTTTCTTTTCTTGGAATTGATGCTGGTTGTGGTGGTGGTGCTAGTGTTTCTCTTGTTTTCTAACTGTTTCTTCAGTGTGTTTTCTGTTCCTGTTTTTCTGTTTTGGGTTCCTGTGTTGTTTCGTTTTGTGGGTTTGAATGTTGTTGTGTTGAGCCTTGAGATTTGAGGGAATGTTTTTTTTTTTTTTTTGGTTTTGTTTGTTGAAGTTTTAGTATTTAAAAATGGTTAGAAAGGGGGGAAAAATAAATTGGAGGGTGGGATGAGATTCTATTCTTGTCCATAAGGTTTTGCTTGCCTGTGGCTTTCTTTTATTACTCATCTTCCCTCCTTTTTGGTTTTGTAATCAGCTTCCTTCCCTTATTTTGTCAGATTTCTTGTGGTAAGCTGTCTTAATGTCCTTTGGCGCCAAAAAATCCCTTTTTTTTATTTGCTTTGACGACTTGTATTTGAGTGAAGTACGGATAAGCTATGTCGTAGGACTTGAGTATACTCTCGGATCAACACCCTATTTGTATCGATTTGATCATGTGGGAATGTAATGGTCCCAGGACTAAGTATCGCTTATAACAGTAAATTAGAGCATAAGTAAGCAACCAAGACAAATCAGAAAAGAATTGAAGAGTGAAGAGAACATTTGTAGGAATGAAGTGATATACGAGACGAAAGGCTCATAAGATGCCTAGGCAAAGCATATGATTCCACCTTCAAAATCTCTGGGCCATGAGTGAGTATCCAAATCCCTCTCCTTTTTTGTCAAAAAGCAGCTCCTCAAGCATTTTTTGGCATAAAGGTTGGTTTTTTAAGTGCAAAAGGCATCTCTTTTATTTATTCATTCATATAGGTCCCATTATTCTTCTGTTCTCATTGTCAAACCCTCCTTTTCTTTCCTATCTTTTTCCTTGATTATGTTCTTGTTCTTAGGATTAAACAGTTTGTTTGTTACACCTTATGTATCAAGCAATTAGCAAACGATTCTTCCTTTCTTGTTCCCTTTTCTTCAGATTTCGATATTTTCCCCCACCTGCATGTACACTTTAGCGCTCTCAGTCTATCTCGGGGGCTGGTGTCTGATCATGAACCAATGCAGGGTCTTTGTGTTTCAATTTGCCTAAGAAAATATCTTGCTTGTGAAAAAACACTATATTCCTTGAAAAACCAGACAAATTCCTTGAAGCATATTTTGCGACTGTTCATAGGATATTAGATGAAAATAGACTACTAGAACAAGAATATTATACCTATTCTCAACTTGTGCATGCATTCTTACAATGTGACACAAAATGGAGTTTCGAACAACATCAAAGATAACATTGTTTCTCGCTTTTGATTATCGTCACTGGACAGGACAATTTGAATTTACTGCAATTTAGAAGAGAGACATATTGAGCTATGCTCAGCACTAAGCTACTCTCTTTTGTGATAAACTTCTGATTTGCCTTAAAGAAAATCACATATAATATTATGCCAAGAAATTATAACTAGGCTTTCTGATTTGGATTTCTAATATGTAAGTATATATTCTATGCTTTTCGGCACAAATCCCAAAGAAGCTTCTCCATCCAGCACCCCTCCATGTCATTGTCTGACTAGGTCTGGTTTATTTACACCTTGTAGATAGAGAAGATGTTTGGACAGTTAAGTGGGAATCAGATCCTTAAAGCAGCAGATAAAAGTAATGTTCTTTTTAGCTGATGCCAAAATTCTTCTTCTGTATCTTTCTTTCTTCCCCTGACCTGTTTGTGGTATCCAGAATTTTTCCCCTTCCTGAAGCCCCTTTTTACCAAGTAGCATTTTCGATGCGAGTAGATGTGGATAACTTATCTATTCCAAAGCTTGAAGCTTCTACTTTCTGTTTCTTTGACAATTGCCAACACTTTGTATAAGCGTAGCGTTTTAACTTTTAAGTACACAATCAGGGGGTTCAGATAATCTGATTAACCGCTTTAGCTTGCAGCCGAATAAGATGCTAAGAATGAACCTATCTATGCCTCTTTTGCGATTCCTTCTTTTGTTACTTGGAGTATGTAAACTTTCCCTTCTACGAGTCCTTTCAAGGCTCAGTGGAATCATTTATTGATTGTGATCAAACCAAATACATGTCTATTAGAAAACACAGTATTATTTTGATTCAGTTGTTATATTGCTTCTTTGAATTACCTGCTTATTTGATTTGTTGCACCTGAAACTTTAGCTAGGTTGAAGATACAAGCACCATATTCGGTAAAAGAAGGATTTTGTTTCAAGGAATCATTTCGGTCATAATATGTGAAGATATTAATGAATATACAAGGAATTCTTCTCAGGATTTTGCACAACAAACAAATACAACGCTGAAGCAGAGGAAGAAACGGGGGTGAGGGCTTTATTTAACAGGAGGGTGAAACTTTTGGGACAATAAAACCCCAAGTGTAAATGATAAAAGAGATATCATGATGATCCCTTTGTTGTCACTGATCTTACAAATTACAGATTTCTTTGAAGTACTATTATCCCCTTTGTCTGAGTTTTTTCTCTTTTGATCGAGATTCTTCTGATCGAGATCCTGTGAAGTAATATTATCTCCTTTGTCCAAGATTTTTCTCATTTGATCGAGATTCCTCTGATCGAGATCCTGTGAGGTAATATTATCCCCTTTGTCTAAGTTTTTACTCTCTTGATCGAGATTGGAACTATTTTCCTCTTCAGGATAACTCGCGTTTTGTTCCTCCACATGTTCCTCCGTTTCCTGAGCATTGTCATCATCGGGGATCTCTGGCTCTTCTTTCTTCTCCTCATCTCTTGAGTCGTGGCTTGAAGCTTCGTTCTTGCTTTCTTGTTCTTCCTTCTTCTCTGAGTTGTTGCTTGAAGCTTCGTTCTTGCTTTCCTGTTCTTCCTTCTTCTCTTTTGCCACCTTGGGGACAGTTACTTTTAGTGTTTCTCCCTCGAATCTCATGGTGATTTTTTTAGTGTCGACATCTTCGGGTACCTTGAAGTCCTTTTGGAAATGTACGCGTTTGCCTACTCCCATTAGCCTTTCTCCACTAACGGCTATGGTGCCAGATTCATCGAATTGTAGCTTGACATCACTTCTCTTGAAACCTATGAAGAACGATGATTGAAATGCTAACTCCTTAGGTTTTAACCAGCAAAATCACGAGTGAATTGTAACTGTTTCATGCAAGATACATATGTTCTAGCAATGACCAATAGTTGATCTATGTACTGTATGTTAAACAGAACTCAGCTATATCAGGTCAACTCAACGGATAATGGATTGGGTAATATTTGGTTGTTTTATGTATTCGGGTCGAAAAGGTTGTCCCATAACCCAAAATAATCGAGTCAGTTTAAGTGGGGTTTTTGGATCGGGTTAAATTTTGACAAGTTTAACTAGTAGCTACATGTACCTAAATTGTATTGCATATATACTATCTTAACAATTAAATTCCAACTCTGATTGCCTGCATGTAATACATATTCTGAACTGAAAAAAACAGAGTTCACATATAAACACAGGTTATATTTCAATAATTCTGTTTCAATCTTATGGACTTATAATTTGTCCTCTGCAGAAAATGCAGGGCCAAAGGTATCAGAAATATAACAGAAACCGAAGTTCTTTGATTACCGGGGAGATCGACAAGGAGATAATGGCAATTAAAATCCTGTGTCCAGCCTGAAGAAGGGGTGATTTCTTCATAAGTCTGACGAGTTGTGTCTTGTCTGCCTCGGATCCATCTTAGGCCTTTGAAATCTGACATATTCTGATGATATATTGAGCTGTAATCTATAACTCAGAAGCCTTTGTAACAATTTTATGAATGGATTCAGTTCTATTTATGTACGGCTTTACTTGTGTTTTTGGTGCATTGCTTTATACCAAACTTTGGTGTATGGTTTTTAATACAGTAGTCTTAGGTAAGGGAAAAGGGACCATTCCTTGCTTTCTTTCTTCTTGTGGAAACTTCTTTCTTCTGTTAACTTTTTACACATTTGAGCAGGTTTAATTTGTGCTTACGGAACTTAAGTATGATTAACTTGCAATCCAGTTAGGGAAGGACATTAGTTATTGTTTAATGATTTCGACATCCCTTTCTCTACCCCCATTCAAGCTTTGGTTATCATTTTTGTTTAAGGAACTTTTATAGGTTAATCAACCCCATTAGTGTAGCATACTGCATTTTAGACTATTCTACACTTTTCATACTCCTTAACTTTTTTGACTAAAAGCTCAACATATGCATCACCCTTATTTGCATACCACCAAACACAAAACATGTCTTAAAAAAAATATATAAGAAATGATTATCATTTTATCCCTCCTTCATTCCTCCCAAAAATATAGGAAATGATTATGTTGATCATTTCCCCTTAATAGATCTTGCATATCTAATATCTACAAAATATGTGTGGTTTAAAATTTCTCCTTGAAACATGGGGATTGATATTTAAGAATAACAAGTATCTAGAGGTAGCCAAATTATGGGAGCCGAATAGCCAAATGATCTTCTTGAATCATACCCCTATCAAAATTTTGCTAAAAGATCACAAATGGTTGTGGTGAAGTGAAGTAAGATTTCCTTGTGAATCCTTTCTTTACATACAAGATTTTCTTCACCCAACAACGGATTTTCAATCCGGTAGGATTCAATAAACACATCAACACAGAATAGAAATCCCAAGAAAAATAGAAATTATAGAGAAAAAATATATAAAGATAACACATATTAGGAGGAAATACAATGAGGGGTATGAAGCTAAGGCTGCTCTTCTTGTTCATGTTTGTTTCAATCATTCCCCATGGACAGGCTAACATAGGTGAATTCGATGAACATTGGCAACATCGACAGGCCAAGGCAAAGAAGGCCGCGATGCAGTCCTACAATCCTGATCCTCACAAGGTCACCAGCAATTTAAACGAGCAAGTCCACCAGTATGTTGAAATTAATTACCTCATTGTTCCGCTTTCCTATGATGATGTTAATGCAAATTACAGAAATTCTCAAGTGTTGAGACAAAACCAGCTATAAAGCGCAAAGTTGAATCGATCATGCCATAATATGTTTATTTGTGGGCATGGTTCATGGAATGAGATTTTGTTTAATTCTTCTAATGTAATGTCAATTCATGATAATACGACGACTAACTAATATATAGCCTAATGCAAGTATAATCTATATGTGCCTGAATTTGGCTTTAATAAGTGATACATATTTTAGCATAATGTAGGAGGAATTGAAGAGTTCGAAAAGGAAATAGATCCTACAAAAGTTATTAATTTGGTTCATAAATTTCGATCTTTCCTTTTTTTCATGCACCAGGGAATTGAGAGGGACCAACGACACAAGGAGAGGCCTAGGAGGAAGGGCAAAATCAGGGGCATCATGCTTAGCAGCCAACCCAATAGACCGGTGTTGGCGATGCGACAAGAATTGGGCCAAAAACCGTAAGAAGCTAGCCGATTGCGTGCAAGGGTTCGGCCACAAGACCACTGGGGGCAAATACGGAAAATTTTATGAGGTAACGGACCCTTCGGACAATGACATGGTGAACCCTAAGCCAGGAACTCTACGCCATGCGGTCATCCAGTTAGAGCCACTCTGGATCACGTTCAAGAACGCGATGGTCATCAGGCTGAGCCAGGAGCTCATCATGACGGGCAACAAGACCATCGATGGGCGTGGGGGGCACGTTCACATCACGGGTGGGGCCGCGTTTATGCTACAATATGTGGACAATATAATCATACATGGGGTGCATATACATGACATAAAGAAGGGTGGTGGAGGGCTTATTAGGGATTCTGTGGATCATTATGGGTATAGAAGTAGTAGTGATGGTGATGGTATTTCCTTGTTTGGAGCTACCAATGTGTGGATTGATCATGTCTCAATGTCAAATTGTCAAGATGGGTTGATTGATGCTATTGAAGCTTCCACTGCTATCACCATCTCCAATTGTCACTTCACTGACCACAATGATGTAAGTACTTTAATTATCTTCGAGCTTACACTTGTTGCATTTCTGAACATGCATAATGGTATGTCAAACATCTTGGAGGAAATCGAATAATGTTAGAGCTCGAACAATTAGCTATAGTTGAACATGCATCCTTGATGTCCTTTGTAGTTGCACTGCAAAACTCATCTAGTTGCATCTCACAAAAGAAATCGATTGAGCATGATCGAATTCCTTCGTAAGGTTAAAAAATAGATGTCAACATAATAAGAGATTTTTCATTTTTGCACCCAAGGCAATTGAGCATGATTTTGCACCTAATGAAGATAACGAGTCAAATCCATGGTGTCAAGGAATCAATTCGCGCAAAAGTTAAAACTAATAAAACTAATTATAGCCAACAAAATGCTTTAGTGTATTATCTCATGCTCAGAATTAACTATGTTCTATATGTATGCAGGTGATGCTGTTTGGAGCGAGTGATGGCCATTCAGAGGACCAAATCATGCAAATCACCCTGGCTTTCAACCATTTCGGGAAGCGTTTAGTTCAAAGAATGCCCCGATGTAGGTGGGGATTCTTTCATGTGGTTAACAATGACTATACACACTGGGAAATGTATGCCATTGGAGGGAGCCAACACCCTACTATCATTAGTGAGGGTAATCGCTTCATTGCCCCACCTAATCCCTTTGCTAAAGAGGTAAATCTGTCATTTCCCTTGACAATCCATCACATAAAACTATTGGTAAGAAAGAATCTAATATGAAAATCTGGATTGAAGTAGGCAAAATGTTGTGATTAGACCTTTAAACAAAAACGGATACCTTCTATATGAAAGCCTAATCTGCCTTTAAATTGATACAAACATGTTGAAGTTGCTCATTTGGGAATCAAAATGTTGCAATGAAGAAATAAGCAATGTTGTTGGATCCAGGTGACCAAGAGAGAGTATTCGCCTGAAAGTGTGTGGAAGTCTTGGTTGTGGACATCAGATAAAGATCTAATGGTGAACGGAGCATACTTCGTAGAATCTGGAGACAAAAGGCAAAGGGCTTCCTACACCAAGAAAGATGTGATCACTGCAAAACCCGGCAGCTATGTAAAGCGCCTTACACGCTTTGCTGGTGCCCTTAACTGTAATGAAGGCAGCCCATGTTAGAATAACAACATCAGGCAAATTGTTTCATCGATGATTCCAAATCTTATGTATACACTTTGTCTAGTTGAACGATGATTAGCGTTAGCTAGATAGCTAGCAAGCAATGGGAGATGTGGGAGCAATGATTCTCATCCTTGTTGCTCAAGTTGCTATCCCAATATTGCTGGTCGTTTTCATAGGATTGTGAAAACAGAGGCAAGAGAAGAACAAGAAGAATATAAAGAACTATAGTAGAATGTGGCCTTAGATGATTCACTCTTTCATATGTTTAGTTACCATATGTTATGTGGATGTAGTCCTTTGTTTCTCAGCCCTGAAATTTCATCAAGCACAAAGATGGTTTTTGTAGGCTTCAAACCCAGATATGAATTAACAAAAATTACTGTAAATTTGCCTTACAAACACAAGTCTACTATGGCATTTGCTCTGCTTATGTATATATATGTAACTTTTTATTTATCTCTGCTATTACTATATCTCTACACTTACTACCAAAAAAAAAATTGTTACTGATTGAAATGCATAAATCATCTGCTGCTTGGCATCAGAGAAGAAGTACAAGATTATTTGATGAGTCGAGCTTAATTTTCTCTATATTTTGTATTTGGGTTCAACCCAAATTTGAATAGTATAATTTACCGACAATGGTCAAAAGTAGAAGCAAAAGGAACGCAAGAGACTATTTATTCAAATCTAGTGGTACATATAAATGTTTTAATTGCCACCATTAACCGTGGAATTGTAAAATTCTCCATATTTCAAAGTTCAAGCTGCTAAAACTAACTCCTTCAACTCTAGCAAAAATGGAAAATATCCAATAAAGTTAGCATTGCAATTAGACTTATCAAACAGGTCGGTCAGGTTGTGCTCGAGTTTGTTCACTTTGGGTCAGGGTTATGAACAGGTGGGTCATTTCGATTGCGGACTGATAAATGCTTGTTCATGACTCAAAAACGTCCGGTTTCAGGTTGAGGGCACCTATTTTGTTTATGTTACAAACATTACTTTACTTTATTTAACTACTTAAAAGAAAGAAAGAAAAAAAAGACGACATATTCATATACTACGAACACAATTTACACTAAAAAAAGTAATAAAAACAAATGGTCAATATAGATAATTACCAAGCCTAATAACTCATTTCAACTATAAATAACTCATTTCAACTACACTGTTAAGCATATACATCAAATAAGTTTGTCAGCAGGTAGGTAACAAGTTAACAGTATACAACAATATAACAAGCAAACAACTAGCAAGATTTAATTCTCACAACAGCCAGAATCCATAAGTTCACACAAACAGGCAAGTTAAGTAGATTTGGAGTCATTTCGAGTTTGGGTTATCAAAAATTTGGTCTATTTCTTATAAAACAACGCTCAAAAACCATTTTTTCAGGTCGAGCTTCGGGTCATCAGATCAAATTCTGACATGTCTAAGTTGAAAACATAAGAAACCTAAAAGGTCTCACTTTTTATGTTCAAATAGATGTTTCATGTGATTAACCTTGTTTCGGAGTTTTTACCAAAAAATTCAGAGTAGTTTATACAACAATGATAGATTTTGAAATTTATTTCACTGACCATTTATTAATTTATTTTAGTAAATAACCTACACTTGAAAACAGAAATATAAATACTTGTAAAAGAAAACTTCCTAGCTCCTCCTGTCTTTGCTCAACTGATCCTTGTTTTAGACAAATTATTACCAATACAATAGTATCTTTATCAGCAAGGTAGTCTATACTACAATGTTATACTACAACACAAGAATCAGCATGTTGCACCTTAATGGCAACATACATTACAAAACTAGTGGCTCAAACTAGCTGCAAAAATTCTAGGCATACATCAATATCATTCCTCATCTGCATCAAGACCACCAATGCGATGACGCCTCCTATCAAAGACGGCTTTGAAGGATTCCTGCTCAGCACGCAGCCTCTCTTTAAACACGCTGTGCTTCTTCGTCTCTCCAGATTTAGCAGACACTCGTGCCTCCTCAGGCAATGGGTTTGACTTCTGCAATAGTTCGATCAAGTTTAGCCACTGACGTCAACCTTACAGAAAACTTCGCTGTTTCTCTCGCATTTTCTTTTCTTCTCTTTTTAGAAGGAAAAAGCTGAGAAGCTGTGGGCGTGACTAAGTGGCTGTTTGGCCTAGTTTCTAGAATATTGAGCTTCTCCTTCAAAATTATATTCTCTGCTCTACCTCCTTGACTTTCTCCCATCCATGAGCTTCTCTGAAGCCAAAATATGGGTAGAAGCAGAAGCTCTAAAATAGATTTTCTAATTCTAGCCCCATTTTGGCTTCTTCAAAGCTCTTATGTAAAGTAAAGGAAGAGGGGAAAGTAGAGATTGATTTGTGACGGGGAAACTCAAAGGCATGCCGGTAAAGAGCATATCAAGAAATGGTAAAGATCCTATCTCATGAATGCAGAGTAATTTAAACTCCAGCTACCCAATTTATTGAATATACAACTAAAGATTAAAAAGTCAGAAGAGAAATAGCTACAAGAATACACACCAAGTTGTAACCTGCGCCTGGGCCAATGACTAATGATACTGCATTTGCCTTCTTGACAGCGCCGATGGAGAAACCAGTACGACCGCCCTAAGAGATGGCAATAGTTTTATTCAATGAGAGCATATACTAAACATGAAGCTCTCAATTAAATCTGTTCGTCAGTTACTTATAAGAGTGCAGAAAATTTTCACATCATGCAGCAAAAAGTTTCACAGAGGGGCACCTGCACCCCTTTAAAAGCCCCAGCAGCCTTCTCCCATAACAAAGCCAAATAAACCACTCAATCCCGAACGAAATTGAGAGGTTTGCCCACCCCATAAAAATACTAGTGTTACATTCCAACCAAATGCACCAAAAGGTACCCAACATAGCACACTTCCGCAACAGTTTATTATCCTTGCTCCTCCCCATCCCAACATATTGAACCTGCAGGTGCTGGGTGATCGTATCAGGCAAACAAAACCCTCTTCCCCCACGCTAATGAGCCTAATCCACAAAGTTCTAGCGAAGTCACAATGCAAGAACAAGTGTAACCCAGTCTCACTAGCACGAAAACACATCACGCAACATCCAGAGACATAGCCCAACTGAATAGCAAATGCATCGTCGGGGTGGAAACTACTTACAGAATCAATGTTTACAGATCAACATGTTCAATCTCATGAATTAAAGAACACCAAACTCCAGTACTAATCTATTAGGCTTTTTTTCTCGTTTGCGTTTAAAGATTGAAGTGTGCAATAAATAACCTATATGTATATAAACCACAGAAAAAAATTCCGTTTCCAATCAAAAAAAGGATGAACTCGACAAGAAAGAACCTTATATGTGAACACAAAATGTAGACAATCATCAGTCACATGCTAGCCTATGTAGTCCGTGTAGAGTATAAATTAAGGATGAAGAAAATACAACATACCTGATCACCCCAGTGTACAGATTTACCTTCCTTTCCATATGTCCTAAGCAACCCAGAAAGAACGTTCTGCTTGCCCTTCAATACTTCGGTTCTCTTGTCGTCTTCGTCATCCAAAATGCCTGACCACTTACTGCGTCCTAAATCTTTGACTTCTGTTGGATTGTCACCTTCAGCATCCCTGTAGCTCCTCTCATCCTTAGGCGACACTGTATTTTAACAAAAAGAGATCTGACCATATATCTTTTTCTATCATAACTTTAAGGGCTTGTTTAATCGAATGCAATTTTGACTACAATGTAATGCATCATTTTAGTAAGTGGAGGTAGGGGTGGAAAAGAGGGGATGGAGGGAGTGATTGAGAGGTGTAATATCAACCTATGTAATTACAATTTCTCTAGTATAACCAATGTAATTATCATTAGATGACTAGAAGTACTGATGTTTACAGCCAACATAACAACTTCACATTCTACGAGTAGCCATGAGCATGTCTATAACCACAAAATCTTCCTTACTATCATTACCTCCAAGTAGACACCTAAGGTCACAGAATTAATAACCACTCCAAATTTCCACACAAGACCACTGATATACTAGTGCATACCCTACCATTGACAAGGTCTGGGAAATTTTATGGCACTCCAAAACAGTCAAAACTCAAAAACAAAACCTAGTATTAAATCATAAAATGCTAATCACAGTTTTTAAGATGCTTATGACAATTCAACCTAACAAGTAAACCATAAAGGATGGAGTTCCTACTAAGTATTTCCCATATTTGCAGTGAGTCACTTGAGTTGACACTGAGAATGTGCCCAGTAGTATTGCATTTAAATACAAAGACTATAACAAACCATCAGACCCAAGATCTGTACCTGAAGATGCAAAAACCTGTTCATGTCCCCTCTCCTCCAACCTAGACAAATTTCCATCAAAATCCCCATCTTCTGTGTCCATGTCAACCTAGCGCACAATACTCCAGGATCAGATGGGGTTGAACATGCCACAATATCTTTGCAAAAACTTAGCAGCAGTACCTTCATTATTCTCAACCTCCATAGGAGATGAAAGAATGAAGAAGGCACTTCCAATTAACGAAATAAGGCTGGTTCTTAGTTTACCTCTTGTATACTGCTTTCGGTCAAATCATCTCCATGGAATAATGACTGTCAGAATCCATTAATGAATCGAGTTAAAACAAGCATAGACCCGTAACAGAAAGTGAGTTGTAAGTAAAACGAAGGGGTTTCTTCCCAAGTATCCTGTTTATGATCAAAAGATAAACAAAAGAATAAACCTTGACATTCAGTTGCAAGTACAATGAAGGGGTTTCTTCCCATTGCGCAGCCATCTTTTCCACATCGTTCTGAGTGAAGCTGTGAACATTCCTAGCAGTGCAACCCTAAAATTCCAAACACACATCATACGTTATCAGAACCAAACACATATACTTCAAGCCCTCAATTCCACACACATTCCACCACAGCNACCTACATGCTGACCAACTATTTAAATGAACTTTTCTAACAAACTCTTGAATGCAGAAGAAACTACTCACCGCTGGATCCTTGTATGGAGCTTCCAGCATGTAAACTTCATAACCCGCTCTCTGGCCAACAAAAGAAAACACAATCATGAGTTGTCGAAGCAAAAATAAACATTTAAAAAAAGAATAGCAATTTGATTTCTTAAAATGGAAATCATAGTAAAAAAGAGACTCCCCATTGCTCCAATCTCAACACTATCTTTAGCATCAACATCAGTTTTTAGCAAGAACAGAACACAAGGCACCAGTAAATAACAGCCAAGAAGTGGGTTAATGCTTGGTTGTTCATCTTGTTGACATCAAATTTACAGTAAATAATAGCAGCTACCAATCAATAACAGCGAATCATTAACGAAGCAAGTCTAAAAGAGCAATAGAGCAAAGTGAAAAGAAACGAGAACAGCAAGTGGATAGAGTGGATTCCTAGCCAGAAATTTTGTACCTCCCTAACTTGAGGAAATTCCTAACAAGAAACAGAGAACATAGAAGCTCACAGAAGTTGCTTTAAAGAGACAGAATATACCTTTGCAGTTGCCCAAAACTGAGCAAAATCAGCTACCCGCAGATTGCGGTCATCCACTAAGACGAGGCACAACATATCAGCGACAAATGAGTGAATTGCCAAATGAAAACTGCATTTCATGTCAGTGAAGATGAAAGCAGCGCAACAGCACCGCATGACCATTCATTCCCACAACTAACAACTGAAATAGGTGAATTCCCGATAAAACAGGAATAATATCCATCCTACTTATCACGTGTCTAAGTCTATAATTTCTAAGATCACAAAAAGCATATTATTATTAACACAGAATGCACCAGAACATATGACTAATCACAATAACAATAAGACATGCAACTAAAATAAACATGAAATTAGGACCACCAACGCATGGTTAAAATATCACAGGTCACACAGTTTCACAATAATTAAGCATACCAATTACTAAGGTGAAAACACCCTCCTCAAGGGTCTTCTTGAAAGCTTTCAGCATGCTTGCTCTGTAAGCCTGTTACAGCAAAATAATGTCAAGCTCTCTGACCAAGAATAAAAGAAAGATTGCTGTTAAAAAATAATACTTATCAATAACAAACAAAAGAAAGCACAGAACAAATAGGAAAGTAATAAGTAACAGATAAATTTGAGAAAATGAATCCCAACAATAAAGCACAATGTATTAAAGTTAGAATTGACAAGTATGTGCATTACCTCCTCCATTTCAGGTTCATAACAATACTCTAAGACCACCTTCATAGTAGGTTTCTTCCCTCTCACGGATGATTTTGAAGCATCATTCTCCTCGGCCTATAAAGCAAAATAATGAGCATAGAATCCTCATATTGAAGGGAGCCTGACTAAAGCTACTTTGGAATACTCAAGATGTACTGAATGGTAATCAGATAAAAACCTAGAAACACACCTTCTCAACTTCAGTCATAAAATAATCATCCATTGAATGAATTCGAGGAGCATTGCCACCATGCTCAACCTCCAAGTCACGTAACATCTTCGCTAAGTAGCTCTTTCCACTTCCTGATAAAAGAAAATTTAACTATGAGTTATAATAGACTTTCAGCATCATTTTAAGTACTCCCTCCGTCCCACTATTACGTTTCCAAACCACCAAAATTTTTGTCCCGCCATTACCTTTCCAAACCAAATAATCCCCCATATCATCCCTAATTTACCCCTCCACTATCTAAAAAATACAATAAAAAACTCTTTTTTCTCTCTCCAATCACCCTCTCTCCAATCACTCTCTCTCTTCTAATTTTATCTCTCTCTCACAACTAATTATTATATTCTCTCTATTTCACAAGGGTAAAAATGACTAAAATTTTCCTCCTAAATTCTTGTG
>BSSO01002739.1:0-18367 GCA_030267885.1 Mesembryanthemum crystallinum
TTTTTTAGCCCCTTTTTTTAGCTCCTTTAGTATTTTTAATTTATTTTTCCTTTTTATTTTTTTTTAGGTTTGTAGTGCTTAAATCCAGCCAAAACACAAAAACAAATAGGGGTAAAATAGACTTTTAATAGCTTCGACGACCGGCAAAATAATTTGCACCAAACTTTGAAAAGGAGGTCACCTCATAGATATTATGTAAACCTCGAGTCACCTACGTGAAATATCGTTATACCCAAAGTCACCGAACTGAAATTTTCCCTATTTTTTATTATTGTTGATTTTTGTTGATTTTACTTGTTTCTGTTGATTTTCGTTGTGACTTTTTTTAATTGGAATTTATTCTATTAAGAGAAATTTTGCTGATTTTTGTTAATTTTTATTGATTTTACTGATTTTGTTGATTCTCCTTATTTTTGTTGATTATTGCTGAAATCAACATAAATCAACAAAAATAAGTTGTGGAAAACAAAATTTAAATTACTTTTGATTGAATGACAAGGATAATTCTTCAAATTAGTGATGATATATATGCTTTTATAGTCCGTCTCCTATTCGGCGGACTTTTTAAAACAAGCGCACTTTATTTCCACGTTTTTCTATTTCAAATATCATTTTCCTCACCCAATACCGACTTTTTGTTTACAAATGCCAATTTTAATACGGACTAATATGATATTTTGCCATGTTGTTATCAAACATATAGTAGTAGACAGTTGTGAATATGTACATCTCCTATAGAAGGGAAATGCATTTATACATGTGCATCCTTTAATGTCAGTCGCCCTTTTTGGTTCATACTGTGAAACAAGAGGGGCCACACTCCTAAATCAAATAAAGTAGTTGGTGGTCTGAGATCAATATTTTCTCCTCTCACACTGTGGTAATCATCACATTATTTTTTTTATTTATTTTTTGGGGGAGGGGGTGGATATCACATTTTCGTAAGAGGAGGAGCATTGATTCGGGACAATCTAATAAAATTTTCCCATATCACCGAGATTATTAGTTGGGCAATTTTATGTCGCCTTAGGTTTCATTTCCCAACTTATTTTGTTAATTACATTGAATTTGATACTAATTAAAAGCAATAAAAATCAGTAGAACATATCATTTGATGTCTTCCTACTTCAATGATGGAGTAGTAATCTCCTATTATCTCTCTTTCCATACTTATCTCTTGTAACCAATACTATCCCTTTGTACTATTAATACATAGCAGTATACAAGGTTATCCACAAAAACCATCAAAAAAAAAAAAAAAATCAGCATAATCTATCTAAGTAGAATCACTAAAATTAATAAACACAAGATGAATTAATAAAAATCTTATGGACATAAAACAAATTAGTAAAATCAACAAAAACCAACAAAGTTTAACAAAAAAAATCAACAATTCATAATAGATTAATAGATGTCAATGAAAATAACATGAAAAAAACATACCCTTGATTATTTGATGCTTATCTACTAGGATGATTTAACGGTGCTCTCTTTTTGATCATTTAGTTTAGAAAAATTTGTCAGAAACCACCTTATAAAATATGACTTTTTTATTCATCCACCTTATATAATTTTTTTTTAAGCGAAACCACCTTATTAAATAATTTCGATCAAGTCCAACCACCTTAACCTCTTTTCCGGCCAAAAAACAAAGTGAATTGACCAAACTACCCTCATAGGACTTGCATGTGGTTCATTTAATTTACAGAAATGGCAAAATATAAGGGTAATTCGGTTGGTTCACTTTATTTTTTCGCCGAAAAAGAGGTTAAGGTGGCTGGATTTATTCGGAAATATTTTATAAAGTGGTTTTGTTAAAAAAAAAATTATATAAGGTGGCTGCATAAAAAAGTCATATTTTAAAAGGTGATTTCTAACAATTTTTTCTTTAGTTTACTACAAAGAAGTGTGATTCTTAGGATTTAAAACTTCCTAGAAAGTATCAAGAGTAGTTTGGTTGAACATATATGAAGTAGGATTTCTTGTAAGAAGTTCCATCTACCTAAAGGGATTTAGACTATTTAGTTAAATAACTTTCTTCATTTTGTGAGAATTATGTAATATTTCCGTGTAAGTTTTATTTTCTGTACTTTATGTCAACCAAACATACTTAGCATTTTTTACTTCTCAAGAATTGCAACATCTTGTGTCTTTTAATTATTATTATTATTATTATTAAAATGTGAAATGGTTTAAAACTCTTTTAACATTTATTTTGAAATCAAGATGTCCAAGGACTTCCAACTTTTCAACTAAAGTACTATACATTTATTTTCTCTTTACTTTTGTCCTTTTGGTCAACAATAGTTTAAGAGGCCCCTTAAGTTTAAAGATTGATGTACCTATGCATGTGCAAAGAAGACTTAGAAGAGGGTAATGAAGAGACATTGGCCAAAAATGATGAAAATCATGAATTGTGACAAAACATCAAAATTAAAGGATGCAATGCCTATTGAACGACGTGTGCTTGCTTTTCTCCATCATTATTTAAAATGCTTTATTTTCTCTTCTGTTGTTTTCTCTTATTATATGGAGAATCTAATTTGATCCTCTTTTGATCAATTCACTAAATCTATGGCCCTTGACACTGATTAACGCCGACTACCTTTGCTAATCCATAAGCAATTAGATAGCTGGCATATATAGGACTGACTTTAATTTGTCCCAATATGAGTCTCAAATGCATGCAATATTACATCCACTAACATATATATATAACAACTTTATCCTTAAACTATAGTAACTTGCGATTTTGTTAACTGTTTCCTACTCCTTCAAATTGAAGTTTATGCTTTTTGGTTCCAAATGGATGTTTTTAAGTTCTTTGAAGCTGAAAAAAGAGTGTCTTAGGAATTAGGGTGCAAAACTAGAAGTAAAATCATAAAAACCATATAAACGATTTTAACATGCAAAAAAAAGAAAAAAAATTACGAATGATCCACTATTATATCTCACACAACTGTGTGTATACTCTTGTTTTTGCAAGCATGCCGATAAAGTTATATGCCTAATAACCATTATTTTAATGTGTAACTAGAGCCTATCCAAAACACCTATACTTTTTCGTGTTTTACAGTTCACTCACAACCTCCTAGTGCTCTATTTAATTATAAACCTAATAATACATTCAATCTCAACCTATACAAGACTAATAAGAAATTAATTCCTTCCCAAACTCTAACTGTAGAATAGGACACCACAACTAGGCAACTTACCAAATTGTGTTAGCTTTAGTAAACTATGAGAATATGACATGTACAACTAGGACTCTTAGCTAGAATTAAATAATTATCTTGCACATATATCGAGCCGGAGCCCGAATCTTGCGAAATCTTTTCGGCCGACCGGGCGTTGCAGTTGCCTTGTCGAGCAGTAGTCTCCCGTACCGCCCGTTACTTTTCGACGCTTCACGGGCTATCAGGTTCGGGTCAATATCAGTTTCGGATCAATTTGGATCGGATGATAACGAGTTCGGGTAAATTCGGTGATTAGGTTAACCAAATTTCTGGTTAGATCGGATAGGATCAGGTCTTTCAAATGATACTACTTTGATAAAATTTCGGGTATCGTATAGGTCAAACAATGATTTGGATCAGGTTGGCTATCTTGGACCAGGTAGGATTTAATTAGTCACATTATACTTCTTACAAAAGGAAAACTCTCACAAAGACCATGCCATTTTATTTTTTATTTTTCATTTTCAAGATTCAAACCTAAAATTTTACTTAATTGATCGACTACATGCTTCTAATCATTTGAGTCATGTTATTGTTATACTATCTAGCACTGTTCTATTCACTACGTTAATTTTGTTCATTGTTGATTGTTTTGAACTTTGGTGATACATATTAATTCTACCAATTTTTGTTGATTTTCGTTGATTCTGTTGTTTCTACCGATGTTCATCGATATTTATTAATTTCAACGACCCATAAAATTAAATGACCCTAACATAAAATAACCGAACCCAAACCCAACCCTCCGGACCCGTTTGCCATGTCAAGTTGCCACTCTGTCATAACATCCGTTCTGCATTATTCATTCTACAATTGAAATCCTCATTTCAAGGTCTCAACTCTCAACTCAAGTGAAGACAAGATATGGGAGTACAATTTGACGACATTTAATTGTTACGTACAGATGTAGAAGCACTACCGCGTACGATCAATAACTAACCAGCTACTATATCTTACTTACGCATGCAACTTCACATTCACTCCACCAATCTCAATTTAATAAGTACTCACAAAATATTTTTACGCCTTTTCTTCTATTAATTAATTAATTTGTTTATTCTCACCTTCCAACTTTTTTTTTTTTCTCTATTTTCTTATTTTCATTTCTTTAAATAAAATTTCTTTTTAACAAAAAGACCAACTCTTGTTGCTTGTTCTACGTCATTGTCCCCAGCTTTTTCAGGGGATATGACTGTTGGCCGGTGAAAAAAAAGAGAAAAAAGGAATCTTAACTGCTATGATTAACTGAATATTATTTTAATTAAGCTGTGAAAAAGAGATTAATTCTTTTATCATAAATCATGCAGAGAGTAGCTAGTTAGGAGCAGGATATTTTACGTTTTTGTGCTCTTTTGAAGGGAAAAAAGGCTACCAATTTTATTTTCTTAAAAAAAAAAAAAAAAGCCTTTATATTTTACCAACTTGGAATTTGCCAGGCTGACATTATTATATTCATCCTCTATTGGTATATATTACGAGTAGAATATTTAAAGTTATCGACAAGCTGACTGCAACGAACCTCTTTGGAGATAGTTACATAGGACCATACCATTGTCCATCGATGCTAAAAAAAATAATAATAATAATAATAAATCAACGCAAAACCTTAAAACATAGTATAACCTTAATAAATCAAGAGTATAAATAGAAACAGTTTTCTTCTGGAATAGAGGATTTAGACATCATCAATTGTTTTTAAAAGATTTGTTATAGAAACAACATAACCAAAAGTTTAGACTATGTTTGGCAAAGCTAGCTGAAATTGCGAGATATGTAACTTCACAAAATTAGTTGAAGTAGAAGGAAATAGTTGAAAGTTGTTTTGAAATTAAATGGTACTCCCTCTGTTTCATTTAAATCTTTATAATTGTTATTTTGGTACGTTTCATATATATCTTTACAAGGACTAAAATTGAAAGGTTTTTTTTTTTTTTTTTTTTTGAATTAAGTTACCTAAATACCTCTCTCCATTCACCCTCATTATTTCTCTCAATCCACTTGCTCTTCACTTAAGGGCATGCTTGGAAGTCAAGGATCAAAACAAATTTCCTTATTTTGCATTCAAAAGTCAAATGTAAAGATTTAAATGAAACGGAGGGAGGAATAAGCTAATCGATCAGTTGTAGATGTAACTGCCAAATGAAAGTGAATAGTTTTCAAAAATTAGCTGCAGCTGTGGTTGTTGCTTCATAAACTGTTGAGTAATTGAGAAAAAAAGAATAAGATGCAAGTTTCAAGTTGTAATTTTTACTCAAAAATTAGCTGCTTTGATATTTTACTAATTGTTTTCCAAATATGTCCCTTTAAACAAATGACTAGTAAACTTGAAGTGTGGATGTTCACATGTCCGGCCTCATTATACTTTGTGTTGAAATATTCCACTATTGGTCTTAGAGGCTCCCTATGCATGGTTGCATCAACTAAGAGTATTGGGATATAGTAGCGATAGTCAAACTTTACCAAGAACAAGCCTAAGCAATCAATATATCTTTAGATAAGAGTGTACACATTTTCCATGAACTTGGTCCATCGTATGAACCAACCTATAAAAGGTGACCCCCACTTTTATGGTAAGTTCGTTTCAAATTAGTGTTTTATATTACTTTTTCTCGATCTCACGAAGCACTATTAAGTAAATTCATCACATTTTATTTAAAACAAATACACTCTTTGTTGGTGACTTTCAATTCACTTAGTTGACTAATAATAACTCTCATTTTTAGATGGGTGCCTTTTTTTATCTCATACATACAGGTGACTTAGCTTCTTTTTATGGTATAACATATGAAACAAGTTCATATAAGACTTCACGATAAGCAAATTATGTTTATTTTAAAGAATTAGAACACTAGATATTAATAAAACTAGTGTAAGTGCCCATGCATTATGCATGGTGTAGAAATAGAGAAATGTAATTTTTTTTTTTCCTTTGTGTGTGTGTGTGAATTATGCATTGCTTGTCAAAGATATCTTTGTCAAGTCTCCATTTATCATGCACAAATAAGAGACTTGTATAAAACACATTTATCTTAGTTTTCTATTTTTTTTTAAAATAGCAAAACATTTGTTCATAAAACTATAAAGAGTTGTCAATGGCTAATTCGTTTACAACGAGATATATAATAAAAGTTTTTAATATGTCAAATTAAACAAAAGATGAAATGTGTCTATTTTATCACTGACTAACAAAAGTAAGAGGAAAACTCATGGGATACGTACCAGCTTTATTTTAATTAAAATGAACATGATAACTTTTAATTTATGAACATGATATCCCGAACTCGTATAATTCATAAAAAGTTCCTTATTTTTTCTTTTAAAGGGCATTAATTGGTGTCCCAGTAGACACTCAATGGTGCACCAAAAAAAGTAAATTAATATTAATAAAAAAAATTGGTTTATAATTTTTTAGCAACACCCAGCCCAAATATATATACATTTTTTTTGGTGCAAAGGATGGTTAGGCCCTAGTTTATTGAGCATAAGAAATGGAAGGTGGTCTAGCCACGCCCGTCAAATCCTCAAACAATACATGAAAGAGTCGCGTAGGAGGAGTATCGAAAAACCAAAAAAATTATCTAAGCAATCAAAACTATGATTAGCGAGCGAATCAGCGGCAAATTATCTAATAACACTCAAATATTTGACTCATGATAGTGCACCCATGGTGTTCCATTAGAGACACCTGACTATTTTTCTTTAATATATACTCCACTACGACTTATTTGGAGGTGGAGAAATGTTAACCATTAAATTTACCAACAAACGTTTTCCTAGCGCAATGAAATTAATTAAGTCGACAAATATTATTATGACGGCAGTAAAAACAAAAACTAAAAAAAAAGCCACCATTTTTAAGTGCTTGGCTCCCATTAAACAAATGAAGCATATAAACCTCAGTAAACAAATTCTACTTTTATTTTATTTTTCCTTTTTCTTTTAACAAGTGCAAAACATTTTCCACACCTATCAACTCACACTTTTATATATGTATAGAGGATTTGCATAATTAACTTAAATTAACTAGTTTAATTGGTAAAGAATGCGGTTGTTGTTTATATTTAATTAACTTGGCTACATCCTTGGCAACACCAAAAAAATTAACTTGGGGTACAAATCCGTTTGTATTGATTTAGGTGTCTCATTTTTCACTAAAATAACAAATCAAAGTTTAACAACATAAGATAATACTATTCATTTTTAAATTACATAAATTTAAAAATTTACATGTAATCAGAAATATCACTACAGTGCTAGATGATGGCAACGAAATTGATTATACGAACGAATGTATTAATGGTATGTCTTAGTGGACCCAATCATAGTGTGGGACCCTACTACAATACCCCTAAAGAGACCTCATAGGACGTCCTTTCAATGTTGTAGCTGTCCAATGGTATTGGAGAGTGACATGCTTGAAAAATAATTAGTGACATTATTAATTAGTGCTTAAATCATTTTGTTGAACTAAATCCAGTGCTAATAATCATTTGAAAATGATTTATTTTTCAAAAGTCCATCAATGATTGAGTTGATGTATGAATTTATTTTTATTGAAGAGATTAGATAATAGAAGGTTGACAAAGGAATAAAGGGATGTAAACCACTAGTATATATGTTTATATATATTGTCTAACTTGGTATAAATAATCGGTTTGTTGTCTACTGTACTAGAGAATATTAGGAATAGTTCTTTTGTTTTCTTAATCAAAGTTTGAGGCTTATCAATGAAGACTATAGTTTGAGTAATGCTACTATACATCTACATTAGTTATAGATTAAGTTTTTTCTATAACAGATGGCCCGCACACTTTTTATCATCTATAAGGATATCAATAATCAGAACGGGATAAAGAAAAATTCGTAAATTTTTTTTTTATCCCTTTCCAAGCTTTGATCAAGTCTATCTACTAGCTAGTAATTAATTAGGAACTTGGCTTTCCTAATTCTAGTCCAGTTAGGAATTTAGGTGAGGATCGTCTATAGAAAGGCATAATGGCCTATGATTTTGAACATCACCTTCCATAGCATATAATAAGTAGTTATGAGGTGTGCTATAGAAGAAAACTAAATACAGTCGTGTATATTGATCTAGTAGTGCGTGGTTCGTGGTTTTCTACCTAGTTAAGGGTCTTCATGTTAAAATTATCGTGTGTCTTTGCATATAACTTTTTTTTGGTAATGTGCACCATTATTTCTTAACATATGGTATCAAAGCATCATATTCGTGATCAATACAGAAAGTATTTTTTGTGAAAAATTCGAGTTTCATTTGTTCAACAAGAAGGACAATCTTGCATTATGACAAAGCATGGTTGAAGATATCCTCATTTAGTAAAGGTTGGTGAAGATGTTGTACATCAACCCATGTTCAAAGACTGCTTCATGGACTAAGAGCAATGGAGTGAAGACATATTTTAAGAAAGGATGTCTTATTAAGTTACTCTAAATAATGTACCAGTCTAAGGTGATCAAAGGAATAAAAAATCCTTACAACCACCTCAGAAGCTTCAGAGCCACCATGGCTTTGAAGGAAATTGAGTAAGACCTCTGTGCATGTGTATTCTCGTTGACACTAGAGGGTGCAGTAAACAAATGGATGGAGTCTCTCAAGGGGGCCAATTCACAATGTTGGAAGATATAGAAGAAAGAATTTGTCAAACAATACAAGTGAAGTATAGGGTTCCCAATCTCCAATGCAAATAGAGGTGCCATATAGAAGGAGAGTGAGGAGTTGTCAATAAGGTGGAGAGAAAATGCCACACATGTAGTAAACCTACCTTCATAAAGGACCAGTGTATATTTTTCGAAAATCTCCAACACACCTATAGTCAGCATCTCCACTTCCAACCCATCAAAACCATCTCAAGACTTATGAATTGGTGACATAAATTCAATACTCTTTCCAAGCTACATCCCAAGAAATATAAGAAGATTGAAAGTCAAAAACTAATGAAGCTTTTCAACCAATCCCTTAGAGAAGGATAGATTAGTCACGAGTCACATGGCCAATTCACTGTTAAAGGCATGTGTAAAATGTTGAATGATGGTGGTCATACTAATTGGGAATTTTCACTGCTTGTTCGGAAAACAAAAGTCCTGTCAAAGATTCAAATATTTTGTTGGCAAGTAGCATATGGTAGAGTTGCAACTCAACATACAACATAGAGGGGTTCCTTTGGATGATGAGAGCCCAGAAGATATAAACCACCTCTTTCTGTTATGTGATTTTGCGCATCAAATTTGGATGAATGTTTTATGATGGTGGGGAATCACAAGCTGTTTAATTACCTAGTCACATTCCAAATTTATTGAAACAATGGCCACATATATCTAATTTCTCTTCACATAGCACCCCTGGTCAAGTGTGGGTTATGGGTATATTTGCAATATTATTGTCTATTTGGTTGCATAGGAACAATGTCTGCTTCAAACAACAACACCCTGATCCTTCAGTTTGTTTTGAAGCCTGTCAGCTGAGGCTTTTTTGATGGTTCAAAGGGCAATATGGACCTGTGATATGCTCTATACATGACTGGCAGCACAATATTGTTACTACTTTACAGAATCCAGTTTCGCAAGCTGAAAGCCATAACAGTTTATAAAGGCATAACGTGTCTTGCGAAGCTCCACCATCAGGTTGGCTAAAATTTAACATCTATGGATCTAAAATAGGAAAGCCGTGACCAGCAGGATGTGGCGGATGTTTACAAAATCACTGCTATGAAATGTTTGGGATTTTTTCTATCAACTTGAGTGTCCAAGATTCAAACTTTGCTGAATTGTATGCTCTTAAGCATGCCTTTATCTTCATTCAATCAACTTGGGAAGGTCTAGCATCAGGTTGGCTAAAATTTAATATCGACAAATCTGGAGTAGGAAAGCCGGTACCAGCAGGATGTGGCGGATGTTTACGAAATCACTGCTCTGAAATGCTTGGGATTTTTTTTCTATCAACTTGGGTGTCCAAGATTCAAACTTTGCTGAATTGTATGCTCTTAAGCATGCCTGTATCTTCCTTCAATCACTGTTTTGAGAGTGATTCATCTAACGTTGTACGTTGGATTCAGCAATAGGAGAGCCGAACTTGGCAACATTGGAGCCTTTTTCATCAACTCGACCAGTTCATCGAAGCTCTAGAAGGCTTTACTTTTTTTCATATAGTTAGAGAGAAAAACGGGAAGCTGACCAATTAGCTAAGATGGGTGCACATAGAATGGATGAGTTGTATATGTGGCTATGATATGCATCCTTGTTATGCATGGTTTGTAAGGCTCTTATGAGCCTCATGATACTTTGTGTTAATCTAAGGCAATTAGTTGCCTTCTTATATAAATTTTGCTTTTGCCGTTTGAGAAAAAAAAAAATCCCTTAGATTTTCAGTCGGGATTTAGTCTGCCTTTTTTTATTTTTCGACTCCGACATCTTTAAGCCCATAAGCTTTGTTTACCTTAAAAGCATATCCATTAGTAAAGGGTTTCTCCATAATTTACTCCTTTTTTTTGTGATTGCATTATCGATTCTATGAAGAAATGAATTGCCAAAAAAAAAAAAAACAACAAAAAAATTGATTAGAATGAAAAAAATGCTCCCTCATAATAGCAAACATCTCATTAATGCCTCTATTGGAATACATGCTAAATGTTTAAGGATACTTCATGTGGCTGGAGAACAAAATACTTGGGCATACACTTTGTTATGTAGAACTCCAAGGATATGAGGTATCTTGGAGAACCATGAGAAATTCTCGTTACCCTTGGCATGAATTTCCCTTTTTGGGCTACATATTCAGCATATAAGAAGCATTTCCTTTCATGAGTCAAGTGACCTTAATTACCCTTGCTAGAATTGGGAGTTGTGCTATGACTAGCACTAGGTACAAAGAAAAGTGAGAACATCAAGGAGAAAGGTGACAAAGCAAAGAAATGAGGAAAGATAAAATGTGGAAAAAAAAAACTATATGAGAAAACCAAATGAAAATAATAAAAAAAAAAATGAGATGATAGGCGAATGTCATGAGAAAATCAATGTCAACTTGCATACTTGGTCAGAAAGCGCACTAACTAATTTCGTTGTAGTCTATATTGGGAAAGTTACACTAGGGAGTTGAGCCGTGGTTAGCCTAAACCCTAGCCCATGTCATAACCAGCGCACAAAAGCCTCGTTGAGATTTGCCTAGAGAATTTTTATCAACGATTTGCAATTGGAGTTTGTTTGTAACCTAGACGAGGCCCACTAGATTGAAACCCGAAAGAGCAACCTAGATAAAAGTTAGGGCACACCATGATGAGATCACCCGAACTATGATGGCCTGATTCCTCATTGGATAAGTAGGAGCCTCATTGGAGTTCGTGCATACAACTTAGCTTCCCACATCAGTTGATGTTACAGAAATCTTGACTGTTATAGTGGTAACTTATTTGTTTCTAAGGATTTTAGCATGAAATGGATTATGAACCTCACCTATAGTTCTAGGCCCGACACTAGTTCAACTTCTTGGTCTTCCATGATACTGATAACAAAAAATTGACGATCATGCACTTAGCAAGTGGGAGCTTCCTGAGAGGAGGGATGATCAAAACAATGCGATACGACTTAAACTAAGCAAAGGATGACCTAGACCATAAATCATAATCGCTTTACTATATATCGACCATTTGCACTTATTGAGTGTCATAATTCATTATGTATTTCCCTTGATTGGGCAAATTTTGAGGTGAATCTTCTTCTATATAATTAGTGTAGTTGCATACTTATTCTTTATATTATGCCAACATTGAATGCTTGATGTTGGATTTGATCTTGTTATTATTCGTAAAAAGCTTGTAATACATATGACTGGATGCGTAGTTGCATAAGCTGAGCTAGCCTTATAGTCACTACAAGAGAATGAATCTTTTGCGACAGTACTTCTCGTCATAAAAGATCATCTACAATGGGAATCTTGTCATCATCCCGTCGTAAAAGGTTGTCGTCGTAGTTGTATTTTACGACGATTTTTAATGTATTTCTCGTTGCGAAATATTAGGCAGTAAATATTTGTCAATATTATCGTTGAACATTTTCTGTATATACTGTTTATTGTTTCCTAGTCTTTAGGATTTTGTGAATATTGTTGCCTTAGACTTAGGGATATGTTCCTAGTATCTTGGTCAAGAGTTTATTCACTCTGTACTTTATATATATTGCAACTGTGAGTGAAATAAACGTCAAGAGTTTCACTTCCAAAATTCTACATGGTATCAGAGCAAACCTAGGGCTGTGATATCTCTTCTCTTTTGTTTTCTTTTGTGTGTGACGTACGTGGTGCACCACCATGGCTGACGATGGCAAGGATAGTGGAGGAAAATCGAAGAGGAAAATTACTGATCCCACCTCTCCGTATTTTCTTCCCAACTCTGATATTCCCAGCGTTAACATATGTGGTGTTGTTCTCAAGAGATAGAGCAATTATCGGGATTGGGCAACGGCGTTACGTAACGCCTATCGAGCTAAGCGTAAGCTTGGTTTTCTTGATGGTTCGATTATTCAACCCACCGACAATGCTGAAGACAAGGAAGATTGGCTCAGCGTTAACTCTATGTTGGTGGGTTGGGTGATGAGTTTAGTGGCTCCGGGGCTTCGGTCTCATTTGGGTGGGGTTATATGGACAGCGTTAAAGAGTTGTGGGATGACATCGCGGCACGGTTTGCAACGCCGGATGCAATTCGAATGCACGAACTCAAGGATGCGGTGAGTAATTGTAAACAAGGGGGTCAAAGTGTCGCTTTGTATTTTGGGCGTCTGAAATCTTTGTGGGATGAATATAGTGGGTATCGGATCGTCCCACGCTGCACGAGTGCTGGCTGTTCATGTGGGTTGGAGCGTCAGTTCTTAGATGCGGTGGAAGTGGAGAAGACTAATGAATTCCTTATGGGTCTTGACACGGCGTTTGGGCAAGTACGTACGAACATTCTTAGCATGGACCCCCTGCCTCCCTTGAGCAAGGCGTATCAGATGGTCGCTAAGGATGAGAGGCAACGTGGAATGGTCCGGGCACGAGATGATCGGACAGAAGTGGTGGCCTTCGCTGTTTTGGGCGGTGGTTCTTCTGCTGGGGGACGGGACAAATCACGGGTGTTGTCTCCGGCGGAGAGGGCTCGTCTTCGTTGCACTCATTATAACAAGGCGGGACATGAAGTAAGCAACTGTTTTCAGTTGACGGGTAAATACCCAGATTGGTATTTCAACCAAGGCGGACGTGGGGGAGGTCGTGGGACAGCAGGTCGAGGTGGTTAAACCTCTGGACCCGGGCGCACAGGTTTGGTGCTGCTAGTTCGGGTCGTGGGACAGCAGGGGCAGTGGCTCACGCTGCAAACGCAGTGGGCTCGAGTGGGGTTGCTGGCAGTGATTTTCAGATTGGAGACTCTGATCGGGCTCAAACACCCTCCGTCACCAACGAGTAGTGGCAAGCCTTGATGTCTATGCTGGCTAACTGTAAGCCTCCTTCCACATCCGAAAAGTTGTCTGGTAAGTTTGATGGTCCCTCTTGGCTTATCGATAGTGGGGCGTCGTATCGTATGACGAGTAATAAGAAGGTTTTTCATGATTTGGTAGCTATACAGCCGTGCCCGGTTGGCTTGCCTAACGGTGAGGTAGCTTACGCTACTCATGAGGGTTCTGTGCGCTTGAGCGATAAATTAACGTTGATTCATGTTCTATTTGTCCCGAAGCTTGATTGCAGCCTTATTTCTGTCGCTCGTTTGATTGACGATTTGGGTTGTCATATATCTTTTACTAATAAGCTTTGTGTGATACAGGACCGTACTTTGAAGATGCTGATTGGAGCGGGTGAGCGACGAGGTGGGGTCTATTACTTCCGTGGGGCGGTGCAAGAGACAGTTCACCATGTTTTCGTAGCTAGCGCGAGTTTATGGCATAGACGCTTGGGTCACCCATCTCCCAAAATTGTCCGTTTCCTTCCGCAAGTTGCCAGCTCTAGTCATAGGGATATTTTGTTAGAAAATAAAAATTGTGATGTATGTTTTCGTGCAAAACAGACACGGGATGTTTTTCGTTTAAGTACTAGTCGTGCTTGTGAACCATTTGAATTAATTCATGTTGATGTGTGGGGTGTGTATCGGGTTGCTTCTACCTGTGGTGCGCACTTCTTTTTGGCTATTGTTGATAATTTCTCCCGAGCTACTTGGGTATACTTATTGAATGAGAAAAGTGACGTTGCTAATGTTATGCGTCGTTTCTGTACTATGGTGAACACCCAATTTGATAAACAGGTCAAGGTGGTTCGTAGCGACAACGGTACTGAATTTCAACCGTTAACATCGCATTTTGAGGATCATGGGATGATTTTTCAGACTTCACGTATCGGGAATCCCCAACAGAACGGGCAAGTGGAACGGAAGAACCGCCACATCCTTAACGTGGCTCGTGCTCTTCGGTTCCAAGCGTCCTTCCCGGTTGAGTTTTGGGGAGAGTGTGTTTTGGCAGCAGGATACCTCATTAATCGGATTCCGAGTGTTTTGAATGATGGCAAGAGCCCGCATGAGATGTTGTTTGGTCAGCCACCTTCATATGAGAATTTACGAGTGTTCGGGTGTCTGTGTTACGAGCACCATAAATTAAAGGATCGCGACAAATTTGCCCCTCGAAGTACAAAGTGCATTTTCTTGGGGTACCCACACATGAAGAAGGGTTGGAAGGTGTTTGATATTGATTCGGGGGTGAATTTTGTGTCTAGGGACGTCCGGTTGGTGGAAGACACTTTTCCCTACGTGTCCTCGATGGACCCGGATTCCCCCATTGCTCCTGCACCTGCTGGGAGTCATTGACGTTTGGGGTGCCAGAGGATCCTCTCACCGAGGAGGATGATGCGGTATGTGGTGAGGGGGAGCATGCTGAGGCTGGTGGCGTTACCCAACAGCCACTGTGTGAGGACGTTGCTGGATGTAGTACAGGGGCTGGGTGCTTAACTGACACCAGCAGCCCAGATGATGCGACTACCACATCTTCTGTCCAGCAACCTGATGGTGCAAGTCAGGACCCTCCTGTGCAGCCGTCGGATAATACAAAACCAGCTCTTGGTCGTGGACAGCGAGAAAAATGTCCCTCCTCTCGGTTAAAAGACTTTGTGTGCACCAACACGACCACCTCTATAGACCCCCCCCTTCGTCATCGCTCTCCACAGTGTCCTCAGGTATGCCATATCCTATTGCGAATTCAGTAAATTGTGCTAATTTTTCACCCCAATATCGTGCTTTCTTGAGTGTTGTCTCTGTAGAAAAAGAGCCGACGAGTTACAAGGAGGCTGTCCGGGATCCTCGTTGCAGGGAGGCTATGCAGGTTGAGATTGATGCCCTCGAGCGAAATGGCACATGGACCATCGAGGACCTTCCGGAAGGCAAGACCACTATTAGTTGTCAGTGGGTGTACAAGATTAAGTACAACTCCGATGGTTCGATTGAACGGTTAATTTAAGGCTCGTTTTGTTGTTTGTGGGAAGAGTCAGAAGGAAGGGATAGATTACAATGAGACGTTCGCTCCTGTCGCCAAGATGACCACCTTGCGTACGCTCCTGTCTGTTGCTACGGTCAAGGGTTGGGAACTTCACCAAATGGATGTTCACAACGCGTTTTTGCACGGGGACTTGAGTAAGGAGGTGTATATGAGACTTTCCCCTGGGTTTTCGACTTCTCACCCGGGCAAGGTATGTCGTTTACGTAAGTCTTTGTACGGTCTTAAACAGTCTCCTCGCAACTGGTTTGCTAAACTTTCTTTCGCACTTCGGGCCTATGGTTTTCGGCAATCTTATGCAGACTACTCAATGTTTACTATTCACTTGGGATCTTATAGTTTGTGTGTTTTAGTATACGTTGATGATCTGTTGATTGGTGGCAGTGATGCAGCAGCTATTCAGGCCCTTAAGGCTTATTTGGGGTCGTGTTTTCATATGAAGGACCTAGGACCATTGAAATATTTTCTAGGCATTGAGGTAGCTCATAGTCCTTCGGGCTTATTTTTGAGTCAGCGGAAATATGCTTTGGACATCGTCGAAGACGCTGGGCTTCTTGGGGCCAAACCCGCATGGTTCCCTATGGAGCAAAACCACCATCTAGCCTTAGCGACTTGTTCGCTCCTCGATGACCCCAGTCCCTATCGCCGTCTTGTCGAGAGGTTGATTTACTTGACGGTCACCCGGCCGGATCTCTCCTATTGTGTTCATTTTTTAGCTCAGTTTATGCAAAATCCGAGGGTAGAACATTGGGAAGCAGTGTTACGTGTTGTTCGCTACATCAAGGTGTCCGGGTCAAGGTGTGATTCTTCGGTCCGATAGTCCGTTGTCCCTTTCTGGCTACTGTGACTCAGATTGGGCAAGTTGCCCGATTAGTCGTCGTTCGTTGACAGGTTATTATGTGTTGTTGGGTCATTCTCCGATCTCTTGGAAAACAAAGAAACAGCATACAGTGTCAAGGTCGTCAGCGGAGGCAGAAGATCGATCAATGGCTAACACGACTTGCTAGCTCACTTGGCTTAAGGAGCTTATGGCTTCACTGGGTGTGTCTCACTCGGCTCCTATGCGGTTATTTTGCAACAACAAAGCTGCCTTGTACATCACCTCCAACCCGGTTTTTCATGAGCGGACCAAACATACGAGGTGGATTGTCATTATGTGCGAGACCAGCTACAGAGTGGTGCTATCTCTACATCTCATGCATGTTCGGTCCTCCGAGCAACTTGCGGACATTCTTACCAAGGCGTTGGGTTATCGACAATTTACTTACTTACTTTGCAAGTTGGGCATTAGGGACCTTCATGCTCCAATTTGAGGGGGAGTATTAGGCAGTAAATATTTAGGCAGTAAATATTTGTCAATATTATCTTTGAACATTTTCTGTATATATTGTTTATTGTTTCCTAGTCTTTAGGATTTTGTGAATATTGTTGCCTTAGACTTAGAATATTTTCCTAGTATCTTGGTCAAAAGTTTATTCACTCTGTACTTTGTATATATTGCAACTGTGAGTGAAATAAACGTCAAGAGTTTCACTACCAAAATAATACACGAAAGATCAATTACAACGTCGCAAAAGGCCAATTACAACAGGTTTTTACTACCGTCGCGATTTGATTGTCGTAAATAGTCTAAAATCTAATAGTGAATTGCATCAAACATTGCCTTTGTATGCATAGGTTTTTTATGGTTAG
Source organism: Mesembryanthemum crystallinum (assembly GCA_030267885.1). Lineage (NCBI taxonomy): Eukaryota > Viridiplantae > Streptophyta > Magnoliopsida > Caryophyllales > Aizoaceae > Mesembryanthemum > Mesembryanthemum crystallinum. Next base: position 17,439 of record BSSO01002739.1, read on the forward strand.
CTAAATTGTACTACCGGCAGGACCTACACTTGTTGGAAGGATGCTCCAAGAAAATTTGGGGTTCGAGATCGAAATTAGCACAAAACATAAGGTTGCACGCCTAATATGTAGGGTTTTTTTTTTTCCTTTTTTTTGTCAAATTGTTTTCTTAATCCCAACACAATTTTTCCATTATTGGATGCAGTTTCCTTTGTTAGTCCAAGTAAATTTGGGACCAACAATTAGAAATAGGAAAATTTTAATTTTTGGGTACCCGACGTTAGGCCTAACTGCATTTTTGGTACTTGTCTTTCAGTAATCTCATTTTGGGTACGTGAAAAATTAAAAAAGTTGTTTCATTTTGGGTCATTTGACTGACGGGGTGAAAATTTAATTTCTATTAAATGTTGATGTGTAATCAAGCAAAAAAGTTTCTTGAAAAATCCTAAAAATTTCCCAAAAGTTAAAAAAAATTCACAAAAAATATTACTCCCTCCATCCCACCCACACGTTACCAAACCATTTTGGGTGCGGAGTTTAATGCAAGTTTCAATTGGTTGAATGTTCCAATTTTGCCCTTCAATTATGTGTGAGAGAAAGAACAATTGAAAAAGAATAAAATATTAGAATGTGAGAGAGATAGTAAATTAGAAGAGAGAGAGTGATTGGAGAGAGAAAGGGGATTTTGTATTGTATTTGGAGATAGTGGAGGGGTAATATTGGGAGGTTATGGGGATTTATTTGGTTTAGTAACGTGTGGGTGGGACAAATTAATTGTTGGTTTGGTAACGTATGGGCGGGACGCAGGGAGTAAAATTTATCTGGAATTATTGGGAATTCCATCAGGTTAACTGCATTCACGTTACGTCTCCCGCACTCCGTTGCATCTCCCGCACTTCTCATAAGAGGTTCCTTAATTTTAATAGGTTAAATTTACGTTACGTCTTTTA
>BSSO01002740.1:0-18366 GCA_030267885.1 Mesembryanthemum crystallinum
ATAAATCATAAAAATCACAATTTTAAAACTTCTAATTACTGAAATTAATTTTCAGAATTAAAAGATCAAATCTTTATTGAAAATAAAAGCAAAACAATTAATTTTCAAAACAAAACCCTAACTTGGAAATCAAGAAAACCAAATCACCAAAACCATAACATCCACATCAGGCCAACACCACCGGCCACCACCCACGGCACCACTGGGTTCGGGGTGGCTAGCGGCCCTCGCTCCTGGCGGTGGCAGCAGCCACCGCGTGCTTGAGGCACGCGTGAAGAGGGAGAGCGAGAGGGAGAGAAAGCGAGAGGGGGAGAGGAGCGCAGGTTGGTGGCTCCGGCCACCACCCTCGTGGCGACGGCATCCTGGGCCGTCACCAGAGGCAGCGGTGGTGGCTGGGCTAGGCGCCCGCTACCATGCCGAGAGAGAGAGAGAGATAGGGCGAAAAAGAGAGAAAGAGAAAAAGAAAGAGAAAGAAAAGAAAAGGAGAAGAAGAAAAAGGAAGAGAGGTGGTGCTCGGCCCTAGGCCGGCCGCCCTTGGCCCTACATGGCCAAGCATCTCAGCCAAGAGAGGAGAGAGAAAATTCTAGAGAGAGAAAGTGCAATTACCTAGAGAGAGAGTTTGAGGGTATTGTAAAGTGAATAATGAACCCCATGGGTTTCTTATATAGGCATCGGGATTGACTAGCGCTTCCCTAGTTGACCTAAGCCCAACCCTAAGGCCCATACTCTCTAGTCCAATGCTCTCCTCTAAGTTAATCGGGTTTTAAAGCCCAATTTAATTAAAATAAGGATTAAGGGCTTTTAATCCAATAAAACTAATTTTAAATAATAACAACATAATTGTCAGTTTCTTTAGAGAATTAATTACAAGGATTTAATATTTATTATTAAATCTCATAATTCAAATAAATCAATTAATTTAAATAATATAAATAATGTAGAAATAATTAATAATTTCAATTAATCCGTTGAAATAATTAATAAATAATGTAGAAATATTTGGGGTATCACAGGGAGGCCGGCCACCTTGGTGGCTGGACCTCTGACCACCACGGGCAAGTCGTACCCAACCATTGCCACCGCCTCGATTGCCTTCTCTCTCTCTCTCTCTCTCTCTCTCTCTCTCTCTCTCTCTCTCTCTCTTCCTCACTCTGTTTTGGTAGGTTGGTAGTGCTGGTGGTTGCCGCCACCCAGCTAGTCGCCGGCAGGCGAGCAAACGGCCACTGAGCCAGTCTGCCGCCACAGCCGCGATGCCAACTTCGGGCTCCACCACCACCTCCACTCTTCTCTGTTTTGTTTATTAGTTTGGATTTTCTCTTGCAATTTTAGCACTTGTTTTTAAAACTGAAATTGATTTGTATTGTTTTAACGTGTTTTCTATCAAGAAATATGATGGGTTATTGTTATTATGAATTTTGAGGAAAACTAGATTTAAATATTATGAGAATTTATGAGAAAATTGGAAATTGTTATTATTGGATCTTTGAGAGAATTTAATTGTTTATTTGATTTAGAAAAACTATTTGATTTAGAGATTTAAAACTAGATTTTGAGTAAATAAAAATCTAGAGTTTATTTGAGAAATCAAAGAATTTTGTTATTGGAATATTTAAGAGAATTCTTTGTTTTTTTTTTTAAAGAAAATCTCAATTATTCAAGTTATAGATTTTTAGATTTATAATTATGGGTTTAGTTAAGGTAATTCTAATAGGAGTTAATTGGATTCTTTTATAGGACCGTAGTTCATGCTGAGCGTTATGGTGTACGTGGGACTCTCGTTTAGCGATTTGGAATTAGGTAAGGGAACGTGCCTACCTCTTTCATAAACCCTCCAAAACGATAATTTTAGTGTGTTATGTGATTATGAATATGTTGTGATTAAATCATGATTTGATTATTATTAATCACTACGAAAGCATGATTATGTTAAGAGCATGTTGTCACATTAATATAGATTATATAATGTGAAGAACTCAAATTCTAATAGTATCATGTTCAAATTTGGAATTAGTATCATGTTGATTATTGAGAAATATGAATCATGCAAAGACTACTTGATTGAGTGATTATACATGTAAAGTGGGGTACGTTTTCATAATTTATGTTCGTTGATTTATGGGTGGTTAATTCCCAAGACGTTCATAAGTTATCAGTGAGCGATGTCTCTTGAAAATGGATTTATATAATGACTTGGTAATAAGTCGAGTAATGAATAATCTTATTATGTAAATGAACTTAATAAGAGTAGCCGAGCTGCGAATGTTGAGTTTTCCTGATTGTGACAATCTCTGAGGTCGATTATATCTCACCACTGTATAAGGCTCGACAAAGTTGAGACCTTGGGACGGAGCATTCCCTATTTCTGAAATCCTCTCTTACCTATGTGGTTGTAGAGGTAGTGTGCACACTAGGATCCTTAAGACCATGGCAAGATTCTTATATTTAAGGCGATAGCCTTCTCTTTTCCGAATATGACATCATGGACTTTGTTCGGTCTTCTGGGGGGCTCCCTTACTACTCAACAAACCGATTCATTTTGTGTTGGTTATCTATGTATGATCACTAATGAAAGATTGACACCAAACTGGTTATTGGAATGCGTGTGTGGTTGATAATTGTGCACGCAAATGAATTTCAATGATTTTATAAAACAAAACTCAGTTAAGAGTTTTATAAAACGTTTTGACAGGGTAGGATGGTGTTTACTCAGTTTATCTGACTTTGCTTTCCTTTCTTCTCGTTTTGTTTTTCCTATGGGGTGTGTTCGCAGGTAACGAAGTCAAGTGAGGCCGACGTCGATGGTTCCCTTTCTGGATCCCGTCTTTATTATTTTGGGTTGGGTTGGTTGCCCAATGGATGGGTTCTAATAATTAAACAATCATCTACTATCATCTAAACAACTCGAGATATTTAATATTGATAATGTATTTTGTATTATGTTCTTATTTACTTTCCGCTGCGCTTCGCACTTGCCCTTTGGGTTGAGTGTGGCGGTAACACCCCGGAGTCTCATAATCTTTTTTTTTTTTTTTTTTTTTTTTTTAATCACGTCATGAAAATGACGTGTCTTGTCTTGGCCTGGACCTTCACCACAACACACATTAAACCCGATTTTACTCGGTACTTACAAACAGGTTTTCAACAAACCTTTTCGGCAGTCTGACAAAACGAAATCCAATTTCTTCCTCTCATTCAACAGGTGGCTAGCCACTTTAACGCACATTAAACTCGATTTTACTTGGTATTCGCAAAATAGGTTTTCCAACTAACCTTTTCAGCAGTCTGAGAGAACGAAATCCAATTTGTTCGTCTCATTCAACAGGTTGACATTCACCTTAGTAAACATTAAATCCAATTTTACTCGGTATTAGCAAAACGGGTTTTCCGACAAACCTTTTCAGCAGTCTGGGAGAATGAAATCCAATTCGTTCTTCTAATTCAACAGGTGGGCATTCACCTTAACACACATGTCCCTCCCTAGGAACAACCCAGACTTGCCACTCCGGGCGGGTCTTGGACTACTTTGACTTTCGCTGTTCCCTAGAGCTCAGTCAAAGTGGGGGCTTCTATCAACACCCCACTCGATGTCTCCTAAGTCCTCGCCCCGCACAATGACAACAACAATAGTCGACTTGGAAATGATGAACACCAAAGGCAAGATCTCAACCTTGGCTCCTATCTTATAAATTTTCTTCTCATCTTGTAGCCCTTACTCTTTCCAAAACTTCAAATGGATCTTAAATCGGAATCCCGGATCAAAAGTTCGGAGCATTTACACTTTTCAGCCCAAAAGTGAGCTTAAAACGACCCCCGGGCCCAAAAACCGATCCGCGGACCCAAGATCCGACTCGCGACCCATGAAAAACTCCTGGGAATCAAGTACAAACAGGTACAATCAAGTTCTCGACCAATCCCGCATCCCGAAAACCCCGGATTTGTACATGAAATGGCCCACTGCGGCCGGGAGCCCGACCGATCTGGCAATGTCCGCACCGGGCAGGCGGCCCGGGCGCCAGTGCTCGGCGTGCCCGGTGCCCGGTAGACAGTGTCAACAGTGCCCGGTTTTGTCCTTTTGTGTCCTTTCATGCCCTTTTGTGCCATTTTATGCCCTTTTCTTCCATTTTCAACTTGCTACCACTATATAAACCCCTTTCCACCTTCATTTTCAAGGGGAGCAAGATCAAGCAAGAAAAATCAATTAGAGAGAAGCTCCCACAAAAATCATAAAAAGCCAAAGTAAGGTTAGTATGCCCAAATAAAAAGAGAGTGAGCCAAATCCACCTCCATCTCCACCCTCCTTCAATCTTACTCCATCAAACTCATCTCTACCTTCATCCACCTTCAAGCATATTCATCCATAATCACGCAAACACCAATCCAAGCACCTCAAACACTCACCCAAGCACCACAAGTCACACCCAAGCACCACAAATCACACCCAAGCACCATCAAATCAAACACAACTCGAGCACCCATTTGCATCCTCTGAGGATCGGGCTCTTGCCAAGATCATACTCATGTAAAAGGTGTTCTAATCCAAGGAGCTATCCCGAGGGCATACTACTTCGGTGACGATCTCTTTTCAATCCTTTTCCATTCCTTTTCTATTTTTGCATAATATGTTCATTATCATGATTAGCTTCTAAATAATGTTCATCATGTGATTTATTGGATTGAATTACGTGTCTTGAGACTTGAATAAACCTAGCATGAAATCGGATCTCATGTCCACTTGGATAAAACACACTAAATAAATCATGCTTATCTAATATATTATTTGTCAAAGCACGTAACTTGTAAAACATCCTAAATGAAATCAATGCACCAAACAGTCGCAGTATACCCATTGATTTTATTCATGGATATGGGCTCTAAATGGGTTCAATTCACCCAATTGAAATCATTCATGAGTATCAAAGGGATCACCTTTACTTGTTGAATGCATAAATCACCTAAACATAAACTTAAGTTCAGGCTAAATGTTGAACATCATGTGAATGCAATGACAAAACTTTTGATCCATTTAAATAGAGTCCACATCCCCGAACTCAAGTCTCTTTTGGGCAATTGAAGTCACGCCCTATCATGGGAGTAGGGCGCATTTGACTCGATCATATGGTATCTTTCTAGATATTCGTGTTCGATGCCTTTGCGGTTTCCATATTCCTAAAATATGGTGGCGACTTCTTTACATTGCAAAGAAAATTGAACAAAACATGATAATACAAGGTCCCCCCCCCCCCCCCGACGAGGGAGGGATGGTCCCAGGTCCTACATGTGGATATGAAAATTATAATCGGTAATGGTGGGAGATTTGTGCGAGGAACTAGAAAGGTGCCATGGCTGGATTCTAACTTTTGAGAGTTCTTCCCAAATCAAACCCAATACCCCTTGAAGGGAAACAAGAGTGGAGGAAAATTTTCAATTGATTTGGTTAATTTTTTTATTTTTATTTTTTAATTTTTGTTATCAATTGATGTTGCCCACAATTTTTTTTTTTTTTTTTTTGAGATACTTGAATATAATCTGGATTATTGCCATGGGAAGTAGGAGAGAAAATAGGAGAAAGAAGGGGATGAGAGAGAAAATGATGGGATGCAGTGATGAACAAGAGAATACATTGGGGGCAATTTAGGTATTTCAAGTGCCAAATTTATTTATGGGTTATTTTACTCTACTTCTTAAAATTTTAATATCAAAAAAACTAATTACGGCTGCCACGTCATCAATTCTTTGCCGGAAAATGGGATGGGTACCTTGAATCAACAACAACAAAAAAAAAAAAAAAAAAAAAGGTTGAGTAACTTAAATCACCAAAACTTGATAGTTGAATACCTTGCAGAGGTGTTAATTCCTGAACTTTGTAGAATTGTGTAAGAAACTACATTTTAAGTTTTCTTTTGCGAAAAACTACCTTTAAGTTACCTAACCTTGTAAAAGACTACCAGATCACGGAAATCTAGCTAATTGGGTTAAGTTTCTACATTGTTTTATGTGGATTGCCTAATTTGCCCCCACTTATCCAATCTTCCTCTTACAATCTCCCTTCCCATCAGAACTACTCATTCTTTCCTTATTTTCTACTCCCTCTCAACCATTTTTTACAACCGCTTCATCCCTCTCTCCATGCTCTCACTCTCAGTCTCCTCTCTCATTTTGTTCCTCAATCACAATAATGTGGTTAATTTCAACGATTTGAGGCCATAAAAAAATTGAAGTCATAAAAAAAAAAGAAATAAAAATATCACAATTTCAAAATAATAAAAAACCCTAAGTTTAAGAGAATAAGATATGGGGGTTAATACTTACGTTGGGAAAGTAATATTACCAGACGAAAATCAAAATTCAATGGACAATGATACTTTTGGAGAGACAAGAACAGATAATAGAGCAATGGAGGGAGATATCTTGGCCATTCAATGAGGGAATGGATTTACATTTACAGTGATGGATTAATCACTACAAGGGAAAGCAAAAGTGAAGGAAAAATAAATGGGTTATGTATAAGAGTTATTATACTTAGTTAAATAAGGGGGCATAGCACAAAACTTACCCTGATAGTCAGATTTCCGTCATTTGGTAGTCTTTTACAAGGTTTTGTAACTTAAAAGGTAAATTTTTGCAAAAAAGAACTTAAAAGGTAGTTTTTTACAAAATCCTACAAAGTTTAGGTAGTTTCTGATAAATTTTCGTAATAATAATACCAAGTAGGTATTTAAACAGTTTATATTGCACAAGACGCGTCTCAATGAGAGCAAATGACATACTTAAAATGGGGAAAATGTCAATTTGGTATTTAAGAGTAACCCCTTTGGGCAAATTGGTATTTTAAAATGCTCCGACCACCATAAGGTATAAAAAGTGACTGACTTGCCCATATACATCACTTCCATGACCAAAACTCGTTTTCGGCTACTAAAAAACAATTTCTATATATTTTTCATATTCACCCTTTTCAATAATTTCAGTAAATCCTTATAATGCTAAAAATATCAAAAATATCTCTATTCTCCTCTACTAGCCTAGCTTTCCACCATTTTCACCGCCAACACCACCGTTACTACCTTCAATTTGATTAATTCATCCATTGTTCTCCACTTTACATCCTTTCCTATTTTTACCATACCTTACATCCTTTCGTAACTTTTTTCGCTGTTAATCCCGCCACCACCACTATTGCTTCATCTGATTCATGAGCCTAGGCTTCATCATCCCACCATTAGTCATCAAATTGGGGTCCATCCCATTACCACCGCCATCACCAACTCCACCGAAATCATCCATCAAGGCCGACTTCATCTTATTAAGGGGCAGTAAGCCCTCCACTTCATCATGAAATTTATCGTTGTCAAAATCACCATTATCGTAATTGAATTCATCAGCATCCAAGCCATCCTCAAGGGGCAAATTAAACTTCACCATTTTTGAATTATTCCCGGTAGCTGCTATAGCAGCCACTATATCCCTTGGAATTCAGGGGGCATATATTCTTCAATCTCCAATCCCAAACCCTTTCATCAACCATTGTTGCAGTGTTGACTTGATGGTGAGGAGTAAAGAGAAGGAGCGTTAATGGTAGTGGAAGCCATTGAAATCGAGCTTCGAAGATTTCACAGTTCTCTGTCGTTCTATCTAGGAAGAATTTTTTTTTATATAGTTTATTTAATTATCATTTTGAGGGATTTACCGAAATCAAGAAAAAGGTGAAAAAAAATGCTAAGAAATTGATTTTAACCACCGAAAAGGCGGAAACTGAGTTTGATCCATGAAATTGTTTAATTTACGCAAGTCAATCTTTTAAAGACCCTATGGTGGTCGGCGCATTTTTGAATAGCAATCTGTCCAAAAGGGTCATTTATTTTAGATACCAATTTTGCATTCAAGCCAGTTTTTATTAGAATAAGGTAATTTTTTACTAAAAAATGGTAAGTTTGTACACCGATATTTTTTATATTAAAATCTTTTTCTACAAGAAAATGGTGACCTATAAAAAAACAGAAAATTCCTGTGGTACCCCTAAAGTATGACAAAATGCCAACGGTACCCAAGTATATATATGGTTTGTGAACTTGGGCAGAATCGAAGCAAGAGTAATTTGGGTTGGGAGTTTGATTGACTCTTAATTTCCAATAAGACTTTAATTTACTTTTTGCAATTAACTTTCCCTATCTCTAGGTGGTAGTTTCTAGAGGCAAAATGAGCGGGAAAGCAGGTGAAGAGAAAGTGCCATCTGTACCCAGTGGCTTTTGTTTTAGTATATAGTTGTAGATTTGTTTTGGTGGATTTATTTGTGGTTCTTGTTATGAATTCATCCAACCCACAAAGAATGGCAAAAAAAAATTAAGAGATTTGAATCTAGATTGGTGTCATGGAAATTACGAGAGAAAAGAGTAGGAGAAACAATGGGAGGAGAGAAGACAAGGGGTTGGGTAGGTGTGAGGGACCTAGCAATAGAATACAGTGAGGGTAATTCGAGTACGTTAAATGTTAACTTTATAATTGTTTATTTTTATTCCTCCCTTGATTTTAAATCATGTTTTTTATATGCTCAGATTGCCACATACGCTATTTTGCCTCGAAATTGAGGGAGAGATCTTTCAATCACCAAAGGAATAGTTGGAGTCCAGTTTAGGTCCTTCTAAAAATGCTGGTTCGAATTCTTATACCCTCTTATCCTCTTCAAGTATTCATTTAGAAACTTCTTTAAGTGGCATTGGTACTGCCGCAAAGGTTTTTGATTTAATTCATGATGATGGGTCTTCAAAATGGAATCTCTTTGCCCAACTACTTCTTGTTCATAGTATAAATGTACATAATTTGCCTCAGTTATATGGCTCATTTCTAATACTCTATGGAAGTGACTTAAATTGGTAATTTGTATGGGAATTGATTATCTTATTATTGAATCGCTTTCAAGTTGGTGGTCAATTCTTTCAAGTTCCTTAGGAAATAGTTACATTTTAGGACACTCTGACTCCACATTGTCAAACTATTTTCACATCCTGGAAAGAATTTATGGTTAGCTCATATTTATATAAAGTAATTATTACGCAAATGCAGTATTTGTTTGAAGATGGTGCCAACGTTAGAAACTGACACATAACCCAAAAAAAAAAAAAATGAACACCATAGAAAAGCCTTTATTGACACTGATCTACAACTCAAATTCATGTTTCGCACAAGCACATTCAACATTTAACAATTACACACACAAACATAGCTTATATTTGAAAGACAAAGCCAATAGACAATTAACCATTCAGGATATCAAAAGAATAACAAAATTTTAGCCAGAGATGTTAAGGTATTTAACCTCACACCTCATCTCCTCCACCTTCAGAACCATCACGATCAGCACTTCATTCTCCACCAACGCCTTGATCCCCTCATCTTGGCATTCTCTAGCAACCTGAACCTCCTCTGGACCTTTCCATAACTCCTCTCCACCCTGTTCCACTGATTGTTCTTCTCCCAATGGTCCCTGCTTCTCTCTTCACTGATCTGCAACACTCGACCATCTTCAACCTCGACCTTGACTTCTTCTTTCATCACCCCGCGCAAGTTCGCCTTCAACATGTGCGCCTCCGACGTCTCTTTCCAATTTGAGCACTCGCTAAGGCAGTTGTGCCAACGTCGTGAACAGAGGAGAGAGACTAAGAGGCGTTGAAGGGGAAGCCATGGAAATGGTCCCAAATGTCATGAGAGAAAAGGTCGATGATGTTGCTTCAACAGTTTCCAAAGAAGCTTGGGATCATCTACATTGTATTGTTTATTTCCGATTGAAAAATTGATGTTGTTGTTGCTTACTCACTAGCCTGTGAAAATTCTCATGATTTTGTTCTACGTCAATGAAAGAGAGAATGGGAGAAACACCAATTTATAAATGAATTGATGTAACATGTGGTTGTAACACCCCAAGCCCCACATCGTAAGAATGTGAGGATTGTGATTGGTTTATATGTGATGGAGTCGAACCACTAAAATAACAAGGCATTCTCCTTTTGGGCTTAAGTGGACCCTTCTAGTGGCCCATTGGGGAACTTCCCACCGTTGTGGGTTTTGCTGTGGTGGTAGTTGGGTTGAACGGTTAGAGTTAGTATTAGAGCAACCCCTGCGTGTGTGGATTGAGCCTTTTGGGCTTGTAGAACCCAGGTCAACTGCCACCTAACAGAGGTGGATTTTGGGCCAGATGAGGGCTCAAGGCACAACGAGGACGTTACGTTACGTTCTTAAGTGGGGGAGTTTGTAACATACCAAGTCCCACATCAGAAGAATGTAAGAATTGTGATTGGTTTATATGTGATGGAATCCAACCATTAGAACAATGAGGCCTTCCCCCTTTGGACTTAAGTGGCCCCTTCTATTGGCCCATTGGGTGACTTCTCACCATTGTGGGTTGTGTAGCAATGATCATTGGGCTAAATTGTTACGGTGGTCAATTCTTGAGAATTTTTTCGTGGCTGCTAGTACATAACGTTTCTCTGATCGCGGAAAACAAACATGGTCAAGGAGATAGGGGGTTTCTAGAAGCTTCGTGTAATATCCATTGAAGATGAAGATACAGTGTTGAGCTCTCAACTGTATTGGGTTGTAACTTATGGGTCTTATAACATATCCAAAAGCAAGAAATATTGTTGACCTAATGGTTTGCCCTAAATGGCCCATACAGCAAAATTATCGAGGGGAATGGGGTGGGGGTAAGGGGCAAAACCGTAAAAAAATACAAAATGTCCACTTTTCTAACGGACGTCAAGTTTTTGTATATGTTGGGTATTAAGCCCAAACCTCAAGCGTACAGTGTGAAATAAATCTAAAAGATGGCTAAACATGTAATACTGATTGGTCATACAGCTAGACAGACAATATTGTCCTCGACATTACCATCATGGAAGTTGGAGATGTAGTTAAAATCGGTGGATTAGGATTAAGAAAATTGGTGGATCAGGAGTTCGGAAACATTGGTAGACCCCCTTGATTATATCCCAATCAACATTGTCTTGTTATATTGGTGGAGGAATCGCATAAAATTGGTAGCGGTAGAGAGAGTGTGTTGCAAGGGTTGAAGTCGTTAACGACGCATTGTTTGAAGCATCCATAAAATAAATGCTTCAATCCATGCTTATGCGATGACAAGTGTAATGCCCAACATTTTCAAGCTATTTTTCTAATAAATTAAAAAGAGGAAAATTCAATATTTTGGTATTTATAGAATTTTCAAATAAACAGACTGTTCTAAACTAGTTGTATGCGTAGATAATTTTGTTTATCAGTTTGTAGCCGTGAGAAATTTTAGAATTAGTACAGCATGCCCACTTAGGATAATTTGGTAGATAATTTAAAATGGTTATTATTAGAATTTAAGAGTAATTGCTAGTAATATGAGTTATGAGAATATATTGGTGGGTAAGAGATAAAAGAAAAATGAAAAAGAAAATGAAAAAGGAAAGGGAAGTGGGAATTCTAGAAGAAGTGTTTGTGTGGAAAGGGGGAAGATGGATTTAGAGAAACCAACAGGCTTCTAACAGCATAAGGGTCACCTGTCAAAACAAGAAGAATAGGGGAGGAACACTAATCCCACTTCTGATTGGCCATTCATTTTATAAAAGGAAAAGAGTCTCTCTCTCTCCTCAAACTGAGCTTTCCACTCTCCCTCACACTCAAACCAGTCTCTCTCTCACTCAATTCATTTTTCTCTCTCCCCCTTCCTCTCTGTTCCTCTCTGCCATCATCACCGTCCATCAACAACACCAACCCATTCACCACCATCATCACCTCACGCCATCATCACCAGCAACACCAACATCATCACCACCCGTCACCACAACGACACCACCATCCGACAGCACCTTGAGTCACCCACCCTTGCTCTGCCGTGAAGGGACAACAGCAGCAACAGTTTAATCTAGTGCTTCCGCCAGACGAAAATTCCACCAGCCAAGCCACCAATCGCCAAGCACAACCAGTCAGGCCACCGTCCCTTTCTCTCTCCTTGTCACTCGACAACCAGCAGCTGTAGCAGTAGTACTCGACGAGCAACGCTAGTCTCATCCCAGGCCACCCATCGCCACCATCACCATTTCTTGGGTTCAATTTTGGTAATAGACCTAAACCCTAACTCAATTTAATATGTTTCATATTAGAAATCAGATTATTAGATGTTAATTATGGAGTGAATTGGGCTTGATTTTGTAGAAATAATAGACCTAGCTCTGGGCATTGCTATTAGGGGGAAATCGATCGCTAAATCGCTCTTTGGAGGAGTAATTCGCAGTTAAGGTAACTAATTGTCTATTAGCATAAGGTTTTATTTGGAATTTCATTTTGAGCCTTAGATGTGTGTGAGTAGTTGATTTATGTTGTGTAAGTTAGGGGATTTATTGTACTGATAGTAGCTTGCTTGAATATCATTTGAGTCGATGTTTTTTAGTATGTATTGATTAAGTTCTACGATAAAATAAGTGAAGCAAGTTTGGTTAGTTGAAATAGAGTTATACCTTATGAGCTTAATTTATGATTTGCTTGTTGCATTGTAAATTAAAGATAAGGTTCATGTCATCAGGTTTTGTTTGTCTAGGAGGAAAAAGATTGGTATCTGATAGTAAAGTGCTGAGAATATGTAAGCTATGTTTGCTGTCCAAAGTTATTTTAATTGTTTAAATGGGACTTTCAAGGATATCTTTGGGTATCAGATGAAAAGAATTTATGTTGAAGTAAAATGGTGTTGAAGGAAAGCTAAAGTGCACTGTTAGAGTACTATGTTCATGCTATTAAAAGTTCTTTTCTCCAATTGATTAAGAGTACCTAACAATGGTGCCATAAGGTGCTTATCTTTGTACAAGTCAATGTCTGATCTGTGTAAGAGAAGAAATGAATTTATCTTCACTAGTAACCTAACAATATCAGAAGAAGGAAAGAAGAATAACCTGAGTTGTGTATCATTGAGTATGATCAATGTTAATGAGGTCTTTTATGAACGAAGAGCATGTAGTTTAAGTATAGAGTTGAGTTGATTTTGTGTGTTTTGGAAACATGTTATAAAGTTATAAAAGATAAAAATGAGTCAAAGGGATGAGAATGATCAATATTATTACAAGGTTTTTTTTTTTTTGAAGAACAATATTATTATAAGGTTAATGTGGGTAATGTGAGCATTATTCAGTGATGAATTAATAAAGAACCAATGTTACTATGCAACTAGGAATTAAGCCGAAGAAAGTGTTCAAACCACTAAAGTTGTAAGTAAAGAGAAGTTTATGTGACCTAATATGAGTTTTTAAGATAAGTAGTGTGATAGAGGAGATCATTATGGGTATGCTAACCTCTGTCCTTCTATTATATACTTATAAAGTGTAAATTATTTGATGTTAGAGTCGCTTAATTGAATGAAACAGTAAAATAGTCTTTGAGTTATGATAAGATGAATAATAAAGAGTTATGAGTTAACTTATGTATTATACAAGTAACTTAAAAGGGAAATGATGTCTGAGGTGTTTTCCTTTTCATGACAAGTTCAGTGCGTATAAATAAGTTCATGCCATGATTTGAGGTTTATATAAGAAAAGAAATGATAGATCAAGCTACTAATCATGTAAAGTGAAAGTAATGGCACTTTAGGTAGTTAGGAACCTTGGACATTACAGTTGAGTTTTCGGCCCCCAGATGTGGCTATAGTTTTGCACGGCTGAAGAGTCTGTAAGCCTACAAAAGAGATATAATAAGGTGCAAAGCTGACGAGTCTGTAGGCTTGTACAAGAGATTTGTGTGGCTGACGAGTCTGTAGGCCCACAAAGTTACAGTATTGCACGGCTGACGAGTCTGTAGGCCTGCAATAAGCTTATGAGTTTCGGGAGACGTCCCATTTGAGTTTCGGCCCCCATAAGTGGTCAGGCCCTAGGCCATGACCCCCAGATATGGTCAATAGTTTCTAGCCCCCAGATGTGGCTACAGTATTGCATGGCTGACGAGTCTATAGGCCTGCAAAGAGCTATAAGGTGCAAAGCTGACGCGTCTTTAGGCTTGCACAAGAGATTTGTGTGGTTGACGAGTCTGTAGGCCCACAAAGTTCAGTATTGCACTACTGACGAGCAATAAGCTATTTGGTGTAAAGCTGACGAGTCTGTAGGCTTACACCGTTTTAAGCTCCCAGATGTAGCTAATGACCCCAGAAGTGGTCAATGAGTTAAAGTCCCCCTAGACGTGGCAATAATAAGAACCTATACTCCCTAGTGCCAAGTTTTAAGTAAGAAGTTAATAAGTTCAAAGTTCAAGAAGTACAACAAGTTAATCTGTTAAAACGGCGTTCATTTACTGTTAGTGCCTTTATAGAGTAAACAAAGAGGTACATATAAATGAATAAGGTGAAAACAGTCATATTTTGTTACAAGGAATACACAGAATAAAATAACTCTTATAAAGAAAATTATGACATCTATTATAGAAGAAAGTTACATTCTATTTATGATTTATATTGCTCATTAAATGTTATGTGAATATCGTTGATGTTTGTTTGACCTAAGAGGTTTATTAATGTTCTAAGGTTCTAAATGAGTTTCAAAAAGAGCTTTATGTGATAGAAATTGGTTACTAAGTTCACGACCCGTTTTCTTCTTGGACTGTCATCAGAGATTACCGTCGTTCGTGGTGGCAGTTTGTTTGTACAGGTAGCTTTGAGTGAAGATCTCGAACGCCTAGCAAGTTGTCAGAGTTAATAGAATATTGAGTTTTATTTAGTTATATTCATCAATTTCAGTTGTAATAATTTAGTTAATTATTGAGTTAGTCGGAAACATATTTAGAAATGATTTAGCTGAAGAGCCTTGCACTCCTCCCCGTGAGACGAGTGCGGCGGTAACGCCCTGGATATTAGTTGGATTTTTGTATTGTTTTTGTTTAAACAGGTTTTTAATAAGCCGAAAGGCTGGTTTATTGAATTTTCAAACGGAACTCTGCCGAAATTTCTGCAACAATTTTTAATTAAAATTTGTTTTATTTCTTTACTAGAAATCTGGGGTGTTACAACACGTAATCGATCGGATCTAAATTTTTGAAAAGGAGGTGATTTGGATTTGTTTTTTAAAGAGATAAAGCGATGAGGAAAGAGACGATTGGAGGGGGGTAAAAGGGTAGTACTAAAAACTGCATTGCACGTGTACGAACCTGATAAGAGTTCCTATACTAACTCCAATAACTAACCCATTTTTGCAACTAACACCCATTAACCAAAGTGGAAACAAACACTCCTTAAAAATAAATAGGGGAAATAGAAGTGTCTACCACTAATTATTCTCCAATATGCGATATATTATTGTATGGACCCAGACCATTGGTCTCTTCTCACAAAACAAGATATCTTAGATATCCTTTTTGGGTGATTTAGAGTGGGATCCACTTGTTTGTGAGAGGAGGGATCAATGATCACGGACCATGTAATAATTCCCCAAGATACAACAACTCTTTGCTTACAAAATGATTAATTCTATCTACTCACCATTTAGCAATTGCATCAACCACGTTATAATACCATCTAAGCTCCTATATGCCATTGCAACTATCCATTTTATCTTCAAATAATTGCTAGTTAGGTTAGGTTGTCATACCACAATGGCCATGAAAATACTAAGTTGTATACCATTGCTGAGATGAGAATGAGAAAGTCAATTAATGTCAGAACCGTTATGACTTTCTTTACCTTACCTTTGACTTCATGTGAGTCCTTATATCTCTTCTCTATTGCTTCATCTATTGTTGTTAGTGCTATCAAATTAGTTTCCTTGCTATGGTTTATAGTATTCAAACTTTCACTCAATATTTCTCTTTTGTTTCTTTGGTCTCAGAGTTCAGCACTTGGTATATGTATCTTTCTCTCTTGTCTGATGATTTTTTTTTTTTTTTTCATTGCGTTTTACTATGTGATGTTTTCCTTCAATTGGGTTGGTGTACTTATTGTTTTTGTTAGTGAAGACTACAACTATGAAGCTTATTTAGGTTGTTCGCATATAACTACTATCAGCTGTATTCTTTTAAAAAGATTGAAAGACTTCCCTTAAAAAAAATAAAAAAATCAGTAGAATTGTTTTTCTGTAATTGGTATATAAGTATTCTCTCAAACCGAACATATATTCATTTCTAAGTATGCTTTGGATTTTTCACAAATTGCAAATTTTTGAAACTAAACTTTATGTATATAACAGTGAACCTAGAAGTTATAAAAAGTGAACATACAGTTTAACATAAATTAATTAGTGAAACTAAACTTTAGGAAATAGTGAACCTATACCTATAAAATAGTGAGCCCAAAGCTTATAAAAAGTGTGTTACATTTTAACATAAATAAATCGGTTAAGAATTTGAACTTTAGAAAATAGTGAACCTAAACCCTATAAAATATTGAATTTAAAGCTTACAGAAAATGAACCTACAATTTAACATAAATAAATTAGTGAAACTATAAACTTTAGAATTTAGTGTAACATATAATGAAAACATGCTTAAAAAATAAGGTGACTTTCTAAGTGAGGTGAATAGTTAACGTCCTAAAAGTTCTTAAATTTATAGTAATTTGATAAGAAAAATGAAGTATATATGGTGGAAAATACACCAAAGTAAAGGTAATTTTAATGGAATGAAGGGAATATTACTCAAGGTGCATGATAAAATAATAGCAAATAAAAACTAGCTTGATCTACAATCTCAACTGAGACCAACTCAAGATTTTGAGCAGAATTTGAACACAAAATCTCAAAATTACTAAACATAAATAATCCATAAAAAATCTCAAAATTACTAAACATAAATAATCTATAAATTAATGGGGCATACCCAAGTACACTTTGGATTAATTGTAAATTTGAAAAGTAATGTGTGAGAAAAAAAGTGAATGGCTTGAACTGAACGATCTGAAATGAACGACCTAAAATAGGATTCGGTAAGGTGAAATGAACAAACCCTTAGTAAAAAACTTATAAAATAGTGAACCTAAAGCGTATACATATGAACCTAAAACTTACAATCTATATCTATGTATACTATATATTAAAAGGGGGTGATACATATAGGACTCCACATCATCACTTCAATAAATGCTATTTTTTTTAGAAACAAAAAAAAAAAAAAAAAATGTGATTGAGAAGATTTGAACCCATGATCTTCGACTAAATATAACAATACCATAACCATGGCATCTTTCCTTATTATATGTTAAAATAAGTTGATGATTCTACTATTGTGGTTGAAATCATGAGACATGTAATAAAAATTCAAATTTTTATAATATCTTTTCACATTTGTAAATTATAAATTCTTTTTGTGAGTTATTAATAATAATAGTTTGTATATCATACAAAAGAAATTGTAAATTTTCTATCTATGCTTATAATATTATTTATCTATGAAATATTAAGAAAAAAATCATAAACATTATATCAACAAATTAAAAGTAAAGTACCCTAAAATAGGGAAAAACCCAAAAATATCGAAAAGAAAAAAAATACACGTATAAGAATACATAAAAAGGTACATATTTTATCAAGAAAACTTGGATAAGACAAAATACCTTACAAATACATGGCGTTTATGATATAACTCTCTGTGTGACCCGGGACCTAACCCCTCCCTCGGGGGGAGGGGGCGTGACGCACTTGAGCCTACCCTTGACCTTCCCCTTTGATTGTGGCTATCAAACTCACTCTGTGTTTCCCTGTAATGAAAATATAATGAGTGAAAAACACATCTTAGGGCTGCAACAGAAAAACCTTGAGCTTATGGAGCTCACAAAAGGCCAACAAAGCCACTTATCAAAGTGACTCCTATGGTTTAAGTCCTAAAACACTTAAGCTCTCTAACCTGACTTTGGATTAACTTGGAATGCATTAAAACAATGATAAAGATTGAAATGCTCAAGCACAATAAGCTATGCAATCTCAGCCCCTAAAAGGATATGGACTTAAGAAGAATTGATACAGAAACACCACATTCTAGAGCTTAGGAACTGGTTTACTTGTTTGATTGGATACAGATTTCACCACCAATTAAACTAGCAAACACTATGGTTTATGAGCTCAATAAATGGATACTGTTGAGGTATAATAATCTCTCATGAGTTCATGGCACTAGTAGAGGAGGAGGAATCTACTGCGCCTAATTTACTGCGGTTGCTATAAAACCGCAGTAGATAACGTGACCCGCGCCTTGTGGAACATTTTTACTGTGGTTTTGATTTGAACTGCAGTAGTTAATAGTAACAAAAGGGTAAAAAAAAAGAAAAAAAATCAGGAATAATTCTTTTGAGAGCACAAGCGCGAAAACCCTCCAAAGAGAAACCCTCACCTCACCTCATCAGTCACCTATCTCCTTCTCCTTCTTCTCCGG